>MCJB01052555.1:60470-71498 GCA_002018475.1 Nicotiana obtusifolia | reverse complement strand
TTATTTTGTTAAGCATTGGGGACAATACTTATTTTTATTCGGGGGGAGGGGAGTTGGAGTCTATTTGATCTTATTTGATGATTCTGAGACATTTGGCTTGTAATAACTTGATACTATTTTCTTCTTCTTCTCTCATTATGTATATATCTTCTCTTTCACCCTCATTGTGTATATTCGTTATGCTTTCAATGGTTTTGGCTTTGTAGCTTCTTTATGTTATTTTCTTATTATTTAATACTTAATTTAGTAGCTTCTTTTTAAATTATTAGCTTCTTTTTGAATTAGTAGCTTCTTTTTGATTTAGGAGCTTCTTTTTATGTTTCAGTAGATAATAAGCCTTTGGATTTCTTAATTTCACAGTTCTTTCCAAAGGCAGTTATTGTGTGAACCGGGTGACTCGTCCCAACGATGGATGGCGTGACAACCTTCTTAAGGGAATGAGTCTGTTTTGTGTTTAGGTAATAATAGTAGTAGTAATGAATAAAAAGATCTAATTGAGTCATGCTCGAAGAGTCAATCGTGCTTCATTTGGTACTAACACACTTAACTACGTGCTTATGGTTAGAAATAAGGTTTTTTGAAAGAAATAACTCTAGTTAGTGACTTTGTGACTCTTGTGTTGACTTAAGCAACCATCGAGTGGTTTAATCGAACCATACTGATTTTCAATCTTGAATGTGGTCGTTATGGGCCCTCGACTCTAACCTCTTTAACAATCCCGTTGTGTGAGGGGTGAGATGCTTTGTTGCTAGTCCAAGTACCCATGTGAAAGGTCTAGAACTTGCCCCGCATATGTTTCAAGGCGAAATCTTAAGTTTTGCTTGGCTTGAGAAGTGATTGTAGGCTTTTCTTGGCCCGTTTGAATTTTCTATTGCCTACCAATGATGTCATCCCTAGTCAACCTCTTCGAGCCTTTAGCTTTTCTCATTTGAAAACCATGTTATAAGCCTTTACCCATTCTATTGTGACCCTCTCTTGGCACCCGAACTTTCCTTAACACTCATGCGAAACAGATGGCTAAAAACGTAAGTTTGGGGGAGAGACGAGGAACTGGAAAAAAGGTATCAAGGCACAAAAAAGATAAAAATAAATGATGAGAAGAAAAGGCAAAGAAAAGAAAAGAACAAAAATAAAAATGCAACAAAATGAATAAGTAGAAGAGTTGAAGGGATTCAAAGAAAAGCAATGATCCCAAACATGGAGAAATATGAATGTAATGATCAAGAAAGAGTGATGTTAAGTCTCTCTAGTCCCCCAAGAAAAATAAAATGCCTCAAAGATTGGCAAGGTATAAGTCGAGAATAAAAAGATGGAGTGCTTAAGGAAAGGTGAGCTTACATTAGTGGCGATCTACATGAGGGGCAAGCCTATGGTACTTGAAGCCATACTTGTGACATTCTCTTGAGAGAGATGAGAGAACCTTTCAAAAATCTTTTGATTGAGTGCTAAAATTCTTAAGTGAGCTAGACAAATGGAGAGTAGAGGAGGAGGAGTTTAGAATCCACAATGACCTACATGAGAGAGCGAGCTTCCTTGATGAGTAAAGTCAACTCTTGATGCTCAAGTGTCACATTAAAAATATATGTGCATAAATGTTTAACTTGTCGCCTTGTTGATAATACATAAGTAGTGTGGATAATTGTTGGTCCCAACTGATGTGTGAATGGCTCACCTTTTACGTGCTGAAATGACCCTTAACTTGTGGAGGTGGGAACTAAATTGTTTTCTTGAGGAAAAGCAAAGACTTAAGTTTGGGGGGGAGTTGATAAGTGGGAATTTTGACTACTTATTAGCACCTTTTAGCTTTATTTTAGTCTAAAAGCATTTAATTGCATTCCCAAAACTAATGAAATGTGAAAAATTGCAGGAATGCTGAAAGTTGGATTCTCAAGATGAAATCTGGCTCAAAGAGGAGCAGTCCAAGCATAAGGAAAAAGGCACAGAGGCATAGAAGGAATTTTGCGGCTGCAAAAGCAATAGCGAACTGCAGAATTTCACGTGCGACCGCAAACAAAGAAGCAAAATTCAGCAGATATTTGTGCGAATTGCGAACCGCACATGAATTGTGCAGCCACAAGAGCTGGGCTAGGAATTAAGTTCAGAGAGTGTGCAAGTTTCCAAGACCCGAGTCTTTGTGAATTGTGAACCGCATATGAATTGTGTGGCCGCAGAAGAAGTGCCTTACGGCCGCAGACATAAATGTGCGAACGCAGAAGACTGGATTGCGACCACAAACATAATATGCGGACCGTGGAAATGTTGCCTTGTGGCTGCAACTTAGAATTGTGCGGCCCCAGAATCCCAGCTCTTGCAAGAAAAAGACATTTGCGCACTGCACATGGAATTATGTGGCCGCAAAACCTCTCTCAGGGTATTTTTGTCTGAGATTTTCAGACTTGTATAAATAGAAGAGTTTCACGAAATTAGGTCAAGTTTTGACATCAGCAACTATTGTAGCCGTTTTTCTTTGCCTGTTTTGGAAGTTTACTATATTTTGGCGTATTTTACAATAAGTTATTATTTTAAGCTTGCGTTATGAGTTTAAATAGTGTTTCTTCTTCTTTTTCTTCAAACCCAAGCATGAGTAGCTAGATGTTTACTAGGGTTGTGACGAAACCCTAGCGTGTAAACCTTATGGGTATCTAATTTAATACTTATTTATGATTGGGTGTTTATTATTTAACCTAGTTCATGCATTAATTTGTGAAATTAAAGGTTGCAAACATTAGTTCATGCCTAATTGACTTAGTCTCTACTTGAGAAAGAGAGATTTAGTCTAGGAAAACCTGGCTAACAAGGAATTGGGTCAATCAAGAGATTGATTAACCCAATTAAAGGGTTAGACCTAGAGATAGTAATAACCCGACTTGAGCTTTTATCAACTGTTTTGTGTGATACTCATTTGGTCTTGAGGAAGACAAATTGGGCAAAACCACTCTCTGATAGAGAGGTATTGAGTGGGTAATTGAGATTTGGTAGCTGTAATACACCCCGATCAACAAAACAAGCATTAAGGTCTTTATCACATTAGGCAAACAGTTAGGTAATGGTCACAGTCCTAGGCTTTGTATCAATTTGTAAAACATCAAAAACAACTATTCCTAGTCTTCTTTCTTTATTCTGCAAACTTTAGTATAAAATTAGAAATAGAAACAAAATCTTTTTGTGGAAGTGCAAATTAAGATAATTCAACCACGCACATTAGAATATATATCCCCTAACTCCCATCTTAGCTCCATGTGAATTCAACCCCGACTTTGTTGGGTTACTATAATTGCACACGACCATTTCGTACATTTTTAGAGGTGTGCATTTGGACGCGATCATCTTTGTGCGCAGAGCTCTCGATTCTTTAGGATCCGAAGGCAACTTCCCAGTCTTCAAATAGTCTATATACTTGTCTCTCCTGTTCCAAGTAAAACTTGTTGAGTTTATCTCGGCATGGCCTTCTTCCACAACTAATTTCATGAGTTGTACGATCATTCCCGAGCTGAATTTATCATCATCAACCGACGACCCCAAGTTAGCCAGAGCATCGGCTTCACTATTTTGATCCTAACGCACGTGTTGTAGGGTCCATTCCTTGAATCCATGTAGTGTTACCTATAGTTTATCCAAGTATCTTCGCCTCTTTCATCTTTCACTTCGAATGTCGCATTGACTTAATTTACCACAAGGAGGGAATCGCATTTAGCTTCAATCACTTCGACTCCGTGTCTTTTATCCAATTCGAGACCCGCAATCATGGCGTCATACTCGGCCTCATTGTTAGTCAATTTCACAGTTCTAATAGATAGCCTAACTACGTTACCAGTAGGCAGCTTCAACACGATGCCGAGTTCGGACCCCTATGCATTCGAGGCACTATCCATAAAGAGGGTCCAGGTTCCTGAGGAGGTCCTCGAGGTGAACAATAATTCTTTTTCGACTTCGGATATTAAGGCCGGTGTGAAGTCGGCACGATGTCTGCCAAAATTTGAGATTTGATGGCGGTTCGGAGTCGATATTCTATATTGTATCCGTTAATTTCCACGGCCCATTTGGCCAATCGTCCCGAGATCTCGGGTTTGTGCATTATGTTCCTCAATGAGTAAGTAGTTACGGCATATATGGGATGGCATTGAAAATATGGCTTTAACTTCCTGGAGGCACTTAGCAAAGCGAGGACCAATTTCTCTAGGTGAGGATACCTTATTTCGGCCTCGGCTAGAGTCATGCTAACATAATATATAGGAAATTACATACCTTCTTCTTCCCGGACTGAGACTCCACTCACCGCTCTCTCGAACACCGCTAAGTACAGGTATAACTGCTCGTCTGCCTTCGGAGTGTGAAACAAAGGTGGACTTGAAAGGTATCGTTTGAGTTCTTCCAAAGCTTGTTGGCACTCCGGGGTCCACGAAAAGTTATTCTTCCTCCTCAATAATGAGAAGAACTGATGGCTCTTATCGGAGGAACTTGATATGAACCGACCCATGGCCGCTATACACCCGGTTAGCCTTTGAACGGCCTTGACATTGTCCACCACGGTGACGTCTTCTATAGCTTTGATTTTGTCTGGATTGATCTCGATGTCCCGGTTGGATACCACGAATCCGAGGAACTTCCCAGACTCAACCCCGAATGCGCATTTCTCCGAGTTCAACTTTATATTATATTTCTTCAGTATGTTGAAGGTTTCCTACAAATGTTCCAAATGGTCCTCTGCTCGTAGGGGCTTAACTAACATGTCGTCAATGTAAACCACAATCGATTTTCCTCTTTGTTCTTCGAACATCCGGTTTACTAGGCATTGGTAAGTGGCACCGGTATTTTTTAGTCCGAACGATATTACGTTATAACAATAGGTGCCGAATTTAGTGATGAAGGAAGTTTTTTCTTAATCATCCGGGTCCATCCGGATTTGGTTGTACCCAAAATAGGCGTCGAGAAAGCTGAGTATCTCGTGGGCAGCCGTCGCATTGATCATGCGATCGATGTTAGGCAAAGGAAAAGAGTCTTTAGGGCATGCCTTGTTCAGATCTTTGTAATCTACGCACATTCTCAATTTATTTCCCTTTTTAGGTACTACCACTACGTTAGCTAATGAATCCAGGTATTTAACTTCCCGAATGGAACCTATTTTAAGGAGTTTGGTTACCTCATCTCTGATGAATGCATACTTGACTTTGGACTGAGGCCTCCTCTTCTATTTAACGGGGTGGAACTTCGGATCCAAGCTCGGCTTGTGAGTATTTATTTCTTTCGATCGGGCAAGTGTTCAATCAATATGACTTGGTCCAACTCCTCGACCGTTGAACCATCAACTCCTCGACTTTGGTGGCATCGGAATCATCAGGGGCGATGAACGACCTGGGAACTCTGTAATCATTATCATTGCCTGCTTTTTGCTTCTCTGGCTTGGTTGGAGCCAGTGTTGGTGATTGCTATTTGGTTTCTTCCTTCCAAGACGATTTCGGGTTCTTTATGCTGAAAGGGCAGACATTGGGATCACCTCATCGACCGCGAACATTTCTTTTATGGCCGGCTGTTCTCCATAAACTGTTTTGATCCCTCCCGGTGTTGGGAACTTCAATGCCTAGTGCAGTGTTGAGGGTATTGCCCTCATGTTGTGAATCCATGGCCTTCCGAGTATAGCGTTGTACCTCATATCCCCCTCGATGACGTAGAACTTTCTTTCCTTAATGGTTCCGGCGGTGTTCACCGGCAGGGTTATCCCCCTTTTAATAGTTTCACATGTCATGTTGAATCCGTTTAAGACCCGGACGGCAGGCACTATTTGGTCTTGTAGACCCAGCTGCTCTACGACCCTCGAAATTATGATATTAGCTGAGCTACCTGGATCAATCAACAACACACTTAACTTGAGATTTATGTATGAGTGCAGTGATTACCAGGGCATCATTATGCGGTTCCACGATGCCTTCAACGTTTTCATCGTTGAAAGAGATGGTCCCCTCCGGTATGTAATCTCGGATGCGCTTCTCCCTTGTAATAGACACCTAGTGTGCTTCAGTATTGGCCCCTGGGGGATGTCAACTCCACCGATGATCATGTTGATGACGTACTGAGGTTCCTCTTGCTGGGCCTGCTTGTTGGAGTCCCTATTCCTAAAGTGATTTTTGGCTCGATTACTCAGAATCTCCCGGAGGTGTCCGTTATTGATAACCGGGCCACCTTCTTCCCTTAGCTGTCGGTAGTCTTCGGTCCTATGACTGTGGGTGCCATGGTACTTACACATCAGGTTGTGGTTTCTTTGGGAAAGATCGGACTGCAATGGTCGAGGCCATACGGTATCTTTGATGTGTCCGATGGATGATACAATGTTGTCACCATCGACGCTGAAGTTGTACTCCGATAACCTCGGTGCCTCCATTTTCCTGATTGGCATGTCGAAATCGTTGCTCATGAGTCACCGGTTATTATGACCTCGATCGCCTTTTTTTTCATTCCTCGCTGGGTTACGTCCGGATCATCCGCTGCTTTGATCTCCGCTATATGGTTGGTACCGATCTCTGCTCGATCTTGGTTCACGATCGATGTTTGTTTTAGACCTATCATTAGTTCTGATGGGATACACTGACCCAGAGGGGGCCCCGAGCTGATCGTCCTCCACTCTGATTTTCAATTGGTACCTGTTATGGACGTCAACCCAAGTTACCGTCGGGTACTCTATCAAATTCTGTTTTAGTTGCTGTAAAGCCAAAGAGCTTTGGGGGTTGAGTCCTTGAGTGAATGCTTGAACAGCCTAATCATCCGGAATCGGGGTCAAATCCATCCTTTTTATTTGAAACCTCGACACGCGCTGCCTGAGAATTTCGTTATCACTTTGCTTGACTTTAAAGAGGTCAGATTTTCTGGTCTCGACTTTGATAGCCTCGACATGAGCTTTTACGAAGGCATCCGCAAGCATGGAAAACGAATCAATGAAATTAGGGGGCAGGTTGTGATACCATATCATTGCTCCTTTAGACAGGGTTTCCCTAAACTTTTTCAGGAGAATCGACTCAATTTCGTCATCTTCCAAGTCATTTCTCTTGATGGCACACATATAGGAGGTCACGTGTTCAATCGGATCTGTGGTCCTGCTATATTTTGGAATTTTGGGCATACAGATTTTCTTTGGGGTCGGTTTCGGAGCTGCGCTCGGAGGGAAAGGTTTTTGCACGAACTTCTTGGAATCCAGGCCTTTCAATATCAGGGTGCTCCTTAGATTTGATCAATCATGGAGTTATAGGTCTTCACTTTTTTTGTCATTGGCTTCGATTTTCTTTTCTCCCGATTCCACCCGTTTTGTCAATTCCTCAAGCATCTTTATTATCTCGGGGTTGGTCCCAAGTTCAGCTTCACCCGGCCTTTTTGTGGCCGGTTCATTTCTTTGAGTGTTTTCCTGGGATGATTCAGGCTCAACTCTGCTGGGGGCACGGCTTTGGTTTTGCAACTAGGCTATTGCTGCCTGTTGAGCCTGTAACATTTCGAAGATCACCTGCAAGTTGATCCCATCACCTTCTCCGTCGTGTGTACTCCGAGCTATCGATCGGGCTCCCCCCTCCCCTCCCCCCCNCGATTTTTGGGGTCGGTAGGCAAGTTTGCTTCGATAGCCACATGTGAGTTAGCATCGATCGGTTCCACGACTGGAATTCCGTTGAGGTCAACAGGGGGCACCTCGTTACTAGGCACTACCTTGTTGTTCTCGCCATGGTGGCCAGACTCAGCATCACCGTTCAAATTGGCAGATTGGGAGTTTGACATTTTTAATTTGACCTGAAATTAAAAGCTCAAAGAACAAGTGTAAAATAGAGTGCGTTATGGAAATTTGTATCAAATCGCCACTATTATCCTTAGCCCCACGGTGAGCACCAAATTGTTTACCCTAAATGGATAACAATTGAATTTATATGTAGTTTTAAGGATATGTGAATTAATTCAATACGAGCAATTCATAGCGTTAGATTAAACAAATGCAAAACGTAATAGATGACCAAACCAATGATAAGGGTGATTCCGAGCTCGGTTGATGGGTCGATGAAGAATCTGCCCTTGATTTCAAATTTATACTTATGAAGAACTTAAGAACAAGAAATAAGAGCTTTGACAAAGAGAATTGAAATTATTCCCTTGATATGCGTGTTACAATGTGTGGCCTGAATAATACTCTTTCCCTTTTATATAATAGGAGTATTTTACCCTAAGTACAATTCTAAGAAAGGTAAAAATCTATGTTTCGCTAATCACTGATTTTCTACCGATAGGGGCAGAGATTCACGCCTTGATATCCGGTTGGGCACGGATATCACGACCCTCTGTTAGTCGTGTGTAGCTGTTTGATAGTACCCTCCAAAGTCTTAATCCTCGAAGTGGACTCAGAGGACATGGCCCTTATACCCCTGATGGCAGATGTTTTGCCCAGGACCCAATACGAGGGCTCCTCGCTCTGATTCCGATTCATTACGGTCACGTTCCTCCTCCATTTGACTTACCAGGAAATTGAAGTGTTCAGCGAGCCCGATTTTACCCGTATACAATAAACATATACAGTGTTAATCCTTAATTGGATAATTTCATAGGGGAGACCTAAAGTCATTCTAATCGTAAGCAAAAATAGTTATCTCATGTATCAAACTTTCTCGAAGTATGGTGCCAGGAGCACCAAAGGTTTCATTCTTCGGCATCCGGAGTTACGATTCCCGAATTGAATCTCTAAATATATTTATCCTATTAGTCTCTACAACAAGTGGTTGAAAGAAAATACCGCTCTATGGTCTTCAAATTAACAAAGTCATTCCTTACCATAGAAATAAAGTATAAAATACTATCCAAAATACATACATCAAGAACAAAAAGTAGAATATATTGAAATGACATGATTTAACAATCGAGAATTAAAAATTTACCATAATGCTATCTCCAAGTACTCCTAATAATGTGACAACTCTCCGGCGACTAATCATGAAATATGTGGAATACATAGTGTAAAATAGACTATTAGAATATTACAAAAGTTAATGACCGTATAATTTTAAATTTTCAGAAATATTGAGCCGAATTTAAAATTTATTTATCAATGAAGAAGTGTGTATCAGTATATGTATTACCTTTACTCGCTGGAGTTTAAAACATGAGCCTTTTTATGAAGCTATTAATGTGGCAGAAATTAATTAAATGTTGAAATTATGTGGTAATACCCCACAATAGGAATCAAATGGTTTGTGGTGTGAAGAAAAGTTTCAATAGCATCGTATTTGTGGAAAAGGGTGATTTAAGGTTATTTCCTTTAAAATTTTGGCAAAAGCCACTCGTAAACCTAAAAAATAATCCCAATGGAATTAGTAACGAAGGACTACTAAAACGGGAAGGGAATAGAAACTCTAAACTAAATAATATGACGACCTTTGGATCAAAGTCTGAAATATTAGGCAAATAATTATTTGACAATATAGATAAAGAAAGATATTAAATTCCTTAATATTAGGAACTGATACATAGTTCAATAAGGAAAAGTTTTATTAGTAAAAAATTTAGGTAATTTTAAATCCTAAATATTTGGAAAACAATTAAAATTTCAATTTTGTCCATTGTAAAAGTTATTTTAGAGTATGAAAAAGACAAAAATATTTTGCTAAGGAGTTTCGTGCTTTTAATATAGTACTAGTCTCTCGATACGTGTGTTGCACGTGTATGCCAAATTATATATTATATAATTTTTGTAATAATAGCCATATTTTAAAAACAAATTTTTGAATAAATAAATATACATAAATAATAAAATATAATTTTTGCGAATAATCAATGTAACTCG
This sequence comes from Nicotiana obtusifolia, assembly GCA_002018475.1. NCBI lineage: Eukaryota > Viridiplantae > Streptophyta > Magnoliopsida > Solanales > Solanaceae > Nicotiana > Nicotiana obtusifolia. The sequence continues at coordinate 61,699 of MCJB01052555.1, read as the reverse complement.
TCGTAAGATGAATTATTTGCCCAAGTAAAAAAGATTAGATATTATCCGAATCTACAAAGATAAAAAATTATTTTTTGTTAAATAACATCACAAAAACCAAAAATATTTAACTTATCAAAATGTTGGAAGTAGTCGGTCATATTTTGAAAGGTGTATGGACCAATAGAGTTAGCACATTTCTTTAAGCGATGGCTAAAATATGAAATTAACTTCATAGAAATATTTTCTCTATACGTGCGTTATAATAAACTAGTTTCTCTATACGTGCGTTGTGAGTAAATATTTAAGTTTTTATATGAAAGCACAACAAATTAAACTTATTTAAAGACTTACATACAAGCAGAAAGACTGGCAATGGACATCTTATGTAGTTGGTCGATATATTTATTTATGCTAACTAAGATAGCTCGTTCAATCTTAGTTTGAATAACTTGTATTTTTATTTAATGATGGAAGTATATTAAGTAGTCTTCAACACTACTATTACCATTGATTTAAACCAACTGATTGGAGAAGCACGAAGTCATCTCTAGTTGTGCATTCATTGTGAGCAAATAATTTTTGCTCTACGAAAATATTTTTACAAATCTTGCAAAAAATAATTTTTTTCTTATTGATTTTTATTTTTGTAGAATTTTAGAAATTTCATTGTCCGCATTTAGTTGCATATTTAGTATTTCAAAATCGTAGAAAATACCATAAAAATGTCCAATTCTTCATTGCATAGCACTTTAAGTTTTACTTGCATTTTTAGGATTTAATCACATACAAATTGCTTAATTGATAAATGAAAATCACAAAAAAAAAATGTACTTTAGCTTTAATCAATTAGTTTATTTAATTAGTTTAAGTGTTAATTGGGTCTTTGTTGCAAAATAAATGCAATTAGAAGCAAGGTGGCCATTCCTGCAGACATTAAAAGAAGAAAAATGAAGAGGCTGATTGTCTTAAACTAGGCTAATAGCATTTTCGTCTAAAGAGGCCCAAACCGGCGAAAGACTGTTATGCCAAAAACAGAACTGGGCCATTGTCTCAAGCCCAGTTCTGGTCGCAACCTGTCCAACCCATTCTTATACCCGGCATGCCCAATCAGTGACAAAAACGACACAGTTTTGGTCACGTTCAATCTCAGCCATTGATTTTCCTCTGATCTGACGGTTCAGAACTCGTCTCTCACCCTCCTATATATATATGTCCGAAACTCGTCTCTCCCTCCCCCCCCCCCCCCA
>MCJB01052555.1:19265-60450 GCA_002018475.1 Nicotiana obtusifolia | reverse complement strand
AAGAAACCCTAGAAACACCCCTCTTCGTCTCTCTCACTTTAGCTCTCACAGCCACCGCCGAGAATCGTCTCATGGCGGTGGCCCACCTCCAATCCATCTCAAATCACTACCCCATGGCCTCCTTCGTCTCCTTATCCCTAATCCCTAAACCATTCCCTCAACTTCGGCCGATTTTAAAACTAAGAAGTTGAAAACCCTAAATTCCACCATTGTTGACTCTCAAGGTTTCAGAACGCGACTCGACTCGAAACTCGCGTCAATCGATTGTTCTCGTTGAGAACAATCGATTGATGTTAATTTCGGCTCGTTTTGAGAGAGTGCTCGGACCTGTTGGTTGACAAACGTTAGCAGAAAGACTCACTTTGTTTCGCTTAGGTGATGTCCGTCTTTTTTTTTCTTTTCTTTCTTTCTTCTTCTCCTTCTTCTCTTGTTCTTTTTGCTTTAGCATAATAGGTTTTAACAAATAACCAGTTTTGTGTTTTCATGCTTAGTATTACTTAAGTATTTGTTAATTTAGATGCATTTTAGTGTTAAAAATCATTGCTTTCATGTTCGAAAGTTCTCATTCGCTATGCATTTTCTGTTTTTGGAGTCCAATGGAGACCTGCCTTGATTGATAGGCAGGCCCATTAGTCTCGATGCAGTAAGTACATACTTAGGTGGGATGGGGATTGTATTTGAAAGAAAATTAAACTTTGGGGACCTTAGGGATAGAAATAAAGAAGAAGGGCTCAAAACAGAAAGGCTAACTGCCAACAGGGCAGCTGGCAGTGTTAGTTACAAAATATCCCCTCTCTTCTGACAGACCCTGATTTTGTGCTGACATATTCCCCTTTCCCCATTGGACTCTCTCGAATCCAGCCTTCAGTATATAGGTATGCTCATAGAGGATACACACACACTGATCCCTAAAAAAAAAAAAAAACTATCTGCGAAAAAATAAAACTTAGCTAAAAGGTAAAATAAAAGAGAGTGAAAATTCGAGAGAAAGTTCTGCTTCAGTTTCTGGGTTTAGGAGTAGTATTCTAGCAATGGAATTGCTTGGTTTTAGCTGCTAAAGTCTGTTGTTGTCTTTGCTGCTGAGTCTCTCCTTTCAATTCTGGTTCCTACCTTATCAAATTCTTCTCTTGGTTTCTGCTTTTAGGTATGTAAAAATTTTATCTGTAATTCTTCTTTGAGATATGTGAATGATGAATGAACCGTTAACTTCATGACCCTACCTGCATTTATGTGTTTATAATGTCCCTTGTAAGTTTTATCTGTATTATTTTGTTAATGAAACTGTTTGCTTGATTTGAAATTTAAGATGTAATTGCTCGCTGTTTCCTGTTTGTATTATTCTGTGAGAAATTGTTGGTTTAAGTTAAATGTCAAGTTGCAATTGTTTGCTGCTTCAAGGACTTCATCTGTTCATCTACTGTCTAGTCGATTACTCCTTAAGTTATGATTAAATGCTATATTGAGTGAAAGTTACCTGTCTTCTGATCTGGAATTTAGCTTGATGTTTGTCCAGTTAAGTAGTCATGTTAGAGGGATATTGTTTAAGCTGAAGACAGTCAATCCTCAAGTTTGATCACTAGTTGATCAAATTTGAAGATTGAAAGAGGCCATGCAATACTGTAATGTGTTAGTTGATAGCTTCACTTTCTCACAAGCAGTAAAGAGGAATCTGGAATGTAGATATAGGTGCATTCATATAGTTGTTTTAGTTTTGATGTTGTATTTAATAGGAATAGCTAGTGAAATGTACTAAGTCTAATTCCGGCATGATTTGAATTCTTTGTCTATTATTGTAGTTAGGTATACAGCATTATGAACAGCATATGTTTTCGAAGATGTATTTGATAGGGATAGTCACTATAATGTACTAAATTTTCATTCCAGCAGTTTTGAATTCTTTGCCTAACATTGTATTTAAGCATATAGTAGCGTGAATGTTATAAATTTTCCTGGAACTTGTAATGTTTGCTGATATCTGCCTGATTTTGAGATAAATTGGGCCTAAAAGCAAGCTGACCAAGTTGATTACCACAAATGTGATATGAAGAAGTGGTAGGCAATTTTAGGCTTTGATCCAGAGCCCATTAGCGCCCTACTCTTGCTCAGCCTGCTTCAAAAAATGGGCTGGCAAAACGTTGGAGGCTTCACATTTAGCCCAAGCCAGCTCATACCCAATCTGTTTTGCGAACTGGGCTGGCAAATACAGTAAAGGCTTTGCGATTAGCCTAAGCGTGCATCATACACAATCTTCCCCAACGTAACCAAGGATGCAATCTAAGTTTTAGAATTATAATCTTTCAGTTTAATCAGCGAATGAATCTGCCAAGAATACCAAGGTTGATCCTACAAAGAATTTCCACAAGTTATGGCCTTACAGCGACTTACCGAGTAACTAGAAAATATAGTTCTCAAATATCGTAATTTCTTTAGGCGCGTTTAAATAAATCATCATGAATATAGGTACAGATCCTGTGACATAGTTAATGATATGTAAATCCCAACTCAAGTGCGCGTTTCACGTGACTTGACCACAACTCCAAATAATAGTAACAATAAACATGTTGTAAAATGCAATATGTACAAAAACGATAAGTGCGCGACATCGCAACTTATTCAAACAAACTCCATAAATCCTAAAAGCAACTAAAACTCTATTAAAAGCGGTTAGAAAGTTAAAATGCACAATAAGTTTTAAAACAGGTAATAAATCATATAATTATGCCAAGTATTAATTGTTAAGCGACCGTGCTAAAACCACGGAATCCGAAAATGCCTAACACCTTCTCCCGGGTTAACAGAATTCCTTACTCGGTCTTCTGTGTTAGCGGACCATAAATAGAGACAACTTTCCTCGATTTGGGATTTTAAAATAAACCAGGACACCATAATGAATTACTCCAAGTGGCGGCTCTAAAAAATTAAATAAACAATCCCATTTCGAATAATGTCACTTTAATTGGAAAAACTCCTCTATCCCCTATCCCTCGGGAAAAAGGAGGTGTAACAGCTCAGGGGACTCTGCTGGGGATCGAACCTAGAATCTCTGGTTTAGGGTTCAGAATTCGAGCTTAGAATAAATGCTATACTTGGCTTTTGTTTATTATCTGATTCTTTACGTATTTCGAGCCTAATGTGCTAAATGTCGCTTTTACCGCTTTGATATTCTGTGAACTGTATATATAAACTGTTACAAAATTCCTTCTTCTCTCTGAGTCTTCGAAACCTTCTGGGAAGCGCACGCTGGCGTGGGTTCTTTTCTGTTGGAGTGTCATATCCATAATTTAGAACAAGGATCGAATCAGTACAAAGCCGGATGGCCTTTTGGTTCCCGGTACGTTGCCTCCCCCCCCCCCTCCCTGCCCGAGTTGTCTGCTTAGTAAGCCAGGTCTAGAACAACACACCCCATGATTCAAACCTAGAATAACATTGCCTCGTACCGAATTCCTAGTAGGAACGTTTTTTTGCATCATGTGCATTTGACTTTGGGGACTCAACACAGGGGTTGGGTCCATCTAGGACAGGTGTACCCAAAATTAAAAGACCATCCTGATGCAACTTACGTGCTACTTGCGCATTTGTTTGTTTTGGCTCGCATGTTGACTGGCTTTTGGAGTAAACAACAACAACAACAACAGCAATAACAACAACAACAACAACAACAACAACAACAATAATAATAATAATAATAATAATAATAATAATAATAGTAATAATAATAATCAAGAAAAACCAAGAGTGAGGTAGGTGAAAGAGAATTTACCCGGATCTGAAAATCTAGATATTTAAAAAAATCCCGAAACTCTGCCGAAATTTTGAAAACAAAGAGGAAAAATCATTTCAAAATAAGTTACCTTTCCTTGTTGCCTCAGAACTTACTGAATTACGCGGGTTTGATTCTCACCGGATGTGAGATACGTAGGCAACCTCCGTCAGGTTTAGCCCCGTTTCTACAGAAAACATACCAAAAATTTGAATGTCGTCATTTTTTCATAAATAAAGTTGAGCGATGCCGTTTTTGTCCAAATAGCCAGAATGTCCCAACGAGACGCCGGAAGGCCATTTTTGCAAAAATGGCCACCTATAGTCCTTTTTTCAAAGTTTTGGCCACTTAGCCAGTACAACCCTAAAATTTTCCTGTCCAAAATTGCTGAATGGTCGTATTTGCAAAAGTAGTCGTGATCTATTTTCGAAATAAATTAACGTAAAACAAAAAAAAGAGAAAAAATTTTTAAATAAAATTCACATGTTTTAACCTGGGCAACCTGATTTTTTTTTAAAAATGTGCAAAATGAGCAGTGTTCAGAAGTTACTGGTAAAGGTTATGGACCATATTCCGGTAGCACTCGACATGTGGTGAGAGGATTTGGGAAAATAGGGACGAGACAGGGTCAATCAATACCTGGGGGTACTCACTGGACTATTAAAGGTCCAACCTAGAAGTGATTTGATAGAGGCACTGGTATCATTCTGGGACCCTACTCACAATGTTCTACACTTCTCAGAATTTGAGCTTACGCCTACTCCAGAAGAAATGGCGGGTTATGCTAGGAGTACAGAAGGATTAAGACACAAGTACCTGGTGTCTCCAAGGACCGTTACTCCCCAAGTTTCTAGATCTTCTAAAAATAAGTAAGCAAATAAAGGCAGAAGGTCTAGCAGCTGGAGTTTGCACTTTTCACTTCATATACCAGCGGTATGGGCACCTAAGAGGATTTGAGGACCTAGGAAATGGACTCTGCAGTAAAGGAAACTAGGGGAAATGGGAGACGCATAGATGCTTCGCTTTCATGGTGGCATTTTTAGGCCTTCTGGTGTTTCCAAGAGATGATGGGCATATTGATTTGCGTATAGCTAGAGTTTTCCGATTTTGACTACCCAGGCCAAAAGTACCATCGCACACATGATTGTGTCAGATATATTCCTAGCTCTCACATCCTGTAAGGGCCGAGTCAGGTTTTTCAAAGGATGCAATCTGTTATTACAAATGTGGATGATCGAGCACCTTTGTCACCATCCCCGATACATGAATTATGGTTGTACTGGAAAAAATTACATTGAAAAATTTGGTACACGAGTGACGGGGTTGGAAAAGCCAGAAGGGGTCAAAGATTGGATCACCCACCTTCATTGTATAACCGCGGATCAGATAGAGTGGACATTGGGTTGGCTCCTGCTGATGATGTTATTTACATGCTCGCCACTCGTCCATACCTCCTTCGATGGGCCTCCGAAGTATCCAGCCTTATGCTCCGTATCGGGTTTTGAGACAACATAGAAGATGCCAAACGATCCCTAGAAATAAAGATCTTAATCCTTATGTGGTCGAAATCCGTTCCGATGCCCAATTTCCTGAAGATGTGGTTCGTCAAATTTGGAGCGAATGCCAGTACTTGGGGCAGATACCCGAGTACACGATTTGTCCAAAGGCGAGGTTTTACCAGGTTATGTCGCTTGGTATGAAAAGAGAGTAACGAAAAATGACGAACCTGAACTGTCGGCTAAAAGGTTCCATATCCAAGAATTGCTGATGCGGCACAAGAACAGTGGGCTTGGCTGGCCAAAGAGAAAGAATACCGGGCTACCATAAGCAAATTAGAAGATCAAATCAGAACCATTAAATTTAATAGTGGACTGCAAGATGCTGAGGACGAGGGAGAAAAGAAATGATTAGCCCAAGAAAACGAAGCCCTCCGAGCTCAGATTCGAAAAATGAAAATAGCCGCCGAAACGCCAATGAGAAGCGAGAGGGATGAAAAACTCATAATCAATCTGAGGCGAAAAGTGCACGACTATGCAGCAAATTTGACCAAAGCCGAGGAAGATTTGGCAAAGGCTCGAGCAAAGTTGGCTAAAGTTGCAAAAGAACAAGCAAAGTCATCCTGCCAATTAAAACAAAGATATGATAGAGGAATCACGATTTTGAGGGAAAAGCTAGTTACCCTCGAAAATGAAATGGTTCGGCAGACAAAGGATTTCAAAAAGGAAAGAGAATGTTGTTATGCACTGATTTGCCAATTAAAAGGAAGCGTGTAGAAGTTGCAAGACCAAAACAACACTGCCACGTCGGTACTGGAAGCCCGTGCACAGAAAATTGGACGCTTGCTCCAAGAAAAAGGTGTCATTAGAATGAGAATCAAAGAAATAGCCGATTACGCTGCTATGAAATGCCACGAATGTGAGGGTATGACCAGGTCTATTTTTTTTTACTTCAATGTTATCCTCCGCTCGCCAGGTGATGGCTGATCTAGAGTTCCTCCAGGAAGAGATCACACGCAGGCCCGCGTCGAGACCGGTTGATGTCCTGCGGGCCGCCGAAAGAGCATTTGAAGCTCTGATGTATTCTTGAATTTTCGATTTTGTTTCTAGCCTGTATTTTACTTTTCTTGAGTCTGTTTGTCCTTTCGTCTGTACCAAGTTTGCTTGTTATTAGGTTTCAAGTATGAGTCACTTTTCTCTTTTAGTTATTAGTACCTCTGAGTCCTTGTAATAGAAAAACCAAACAGATTTTATTAATGGAATTTTTGAGGCAACCCAAAGTTTTTTTTTCTTTCATTTCGCATTTATTCTCCTACGTAATGGTCTGATTCATGCAGTATCATGATACGTAGGCAATCCCCATCGGATGCAATCATAGCCCTATAAAGAGAAAGAGAAACAAAGACCATGAAAATAAAGAGAGAAGAGAAAATCAAGATATGAAGTGAGCGAATAAAAGAAAAGAGCTATAGAGTAAAAGAGATAGTGAAAGCCGAGATGAAACACGCAGCCAAGGCAAAAACATTTTAGAAACATTTAACTGTCCAGGTGCATTGCATTCCCAATGTGTGATTTCCTATCTGTTAAATGTTTTACACTGACACTGGTGTTGTGAGCAACAATTCTTGTAGGTCTTATTAAGGTAGTTCGTTTTGTCATAAATCTGACTTCTCACCCCTATTTTACAAGATCAAAAGGAAAGGTCCCAATGGCTTCGGAAGGCAATCTCCACATCATTAACACCGAGGATAGCCCTAAGCCGGCTATTTCACAACCAGAAATGGCAACTGCCAAGGAAAACAAGATGTTACGACTCCGCATGTCGAAAATGTGGGATGCCTAGTCCAACGGTAGAGAACCGCCAAGCACTATTCCAGTTTCCCCCAACTGGTCCCAAGGACGGTCGGAACCACTAACGTCCCCATGACAAATCCATTTGTCCCATTTGGGCACCCCTCTACGTCATTTTTTACCGGTATGCCTTCTGTGGTTCGGCCCCAGGCACCATTTTCTGGAGCACCGTCAATGGTAGTTTCCGCACCACCGGTCTTTACCATGGCACCACCAACCATGCCTAAGCCATGCTTTGAGCCTTCGGCATTCACTTTTCAAGGCCCGCAATTTCAGTGGACATAACTCATGTTACTCCAGACTCATATGCCCAACCACCAGAATATGAATCCCCGATTGAACCAGAAATGGCAATAAGGAACCCTGAACAAGAGGAAATGGATCGAAAGATGAAAAGCCTGGAACAAAGCCTGAAAAACATGCAGGGCCTGAGCGGCCAAAAGAGTGTCTCATACTCCGACCTGTGTATGTTTCCCTATGTCCACTTACCAGCGGACTTCAAAATGCCAAAGTTTGAGAAGTATGATGGGCACGGAGACCCCATTGCTCATTTAAAAAGATACTACAATCAGCTGCGAGGGGCTGTGGAAAGGAAGAGTTGTTAATGGCATATTTCATAGAGAGCTTGATAGGAATTGCTTCGAAGTAGAAATTACCCATTGGTATGTGTGGGACGATCTGGCCCGAGATTTCGTTCGCCAATTCCAGTATAATGTGGACATCGCTCCAGACAGAAATTCATTCTCTAATTTGAAGAAGAAAACCCGCGGAGAGTTTCCGCGAATATGTTATCAGATGGCACGAGCAGGCTGCCAGAGTAAACCGCCCATGGATGACACAGAAATGGTTACAGTTTTCTTGCAGGCCTAAGAGGGCGATTATTTTCAAAATATGATGTCCGCTATGGGAAAACCGTTTGCTGAAGCGATCAAAATCGGAGAAATGATGGAAAACGGTTTGAAAACTGGCCGAATATTGAGTCAAGCTGCATTGAAAGCCACCTCCCAAGCCATCCAAAACAGCTCAGGGAGTCTTGCCAGTCGTAAAAAGAGGGAGGCGGGAGCTACGATGGCTTCAGGATCATGAGGGCCTCGTCAATCATTTGACCGCTCTCACATGCTGCCAAGAACCTTACAGCACCATTATCCACACCAAAATGGTGACTATGTCGTAGGACCGCCCCACTATATGGTGATGAATGCCCAACCTTATGCTCGGCCACAGCAGCACAATAATCAAGCCTGAGCTCCACTTCTCAGATATAACCATCCCTACCAAGCTTCATATAATCCCCGTCCGCCAAAAAACACACACACCAACATAATCAACGCCCTCGTGAACCTCCCAGGAGCACCAATATTACCCCTATTGGTGAATCTTACTCCAGCCTGCTCTAGAAGTTGACCCAACTGGGTCTGTTGCAACCGGTACCCCCGAATCAGCAAAACCCTGAATCCCCATCATATTAGGCCGGTACTAGGTGTGCTTACCATTCTGGAGTAGAGGGCCATGATACAGAGGATTGTTGGACCCTCAAAAGGGCAGTCGAAAGCTTGATAGAGGAGAAAATAATTGTGCTAAGGAACGAAGAGATCCTAATGTGACCAACAATCCATTACCAACTCACAATAATGGGCCGGTCATTGGAATGATTTGCGATGACGAGGAGTTCGATCCAGCACTGAAGTCATCATTGCCATCGTCATTTCAGGGGCACAACCCAAGATGGTGGAAAAATAGGCCAAAATTGAGGAGAAAGTCATCCTGGTTCCTCAAGTTGTTGAAATAAAGACTAGGGCGGCACCTGCTAAGAACAAGGTCCTTTATGTTCCTAAGGCCCCGAGGAAATAACCGCTCATCTTGAATACTCCCAGGAAGTTCAAGGAAGAGAAGGGCACGCTGAGTGTGCCAAGAGTGTATGTACCGAAAGGGACCTATGTGGCGAGTGGGCCTGTAATTTCACCAAGGCTGACTGAGCCCGTGGTTATCAGCCGCGCACCACAAAGTCCCATGAAGGACCCTACCGCAGTCCCCTGGAACTACAATAGAACCATAGTTACTTACAAGGGGAAAGAGGTCATCGAAGAGGTGAATGAAATGAATAAGTCTCAGGAATACCATGACTCAGAAGAGCTAAAAAGGTTCAAATTGAACAAGTATAAAAGGCTTCCATCCAAGAAGCCTGTAAGCAATGAGGAAGCAGAAGAGTTCTTCAGAAAGATGAAAGCTTCAAAATACGCAATAGTTGACCAACTCCAAAAGGCTCCTTCCCATATTCCGCTCTTATCTCTGTTGCTAAGTTCGGATGAACACTGGGAGGTGCTCCTGAAAACAATCAATGAAGCATATGTCCCGACTGATACTTCTGTAGGACAATCGGAGAGAATGGCACAAAGATTCTTCGAGGTCAACAGAATTTCCTTCAGCCGTGATGATTTGCCTCCAGGGGTAGCCACCCACAACAAGGCCCTCCACTTGACAGTCAAATATGAAGGCTATTATGTGGAGAGAGTAATGTTAGATGGTAGATCCAGGGTCGAATTTTGTCCTCTCTCAACACTACAGAGAATGGAGATCAGAACAGAAAGAATCCGGTAATGTCTGCTTTCGGGCTTTTGATGGGGTCAAAAGAGACACCATAAGGGAAATTGATCTAATTCTGACCATTGGCCCTATAGATTTTGAGGTAACTTTCCAGGTTTTGGACATGAAAACCTCATATAATTTCCTTCTGGGAAGACCATGGATTGATGTTGCAGGAGTTGTTCTTTCCACCCTCCATCAAATGGTTAAATTTGAGTATGATGATCAATAACTTATTTTCCACGAAGAAGATGAGAAGTCCATCTACAAGGACCCTTCAGTCTCGTGTCTGGAAGCTAAGGAAGGTAGTGAACATATTGCATACCAGGCTTTTGAAATTGTGGTAGCCGACCAATATGAAGAAGGGTCCCCGCTACCTCAACCTTGTTTATCTAACACTTCAGTAATGGTTGCCACTCAAATGATTAGACATGGGTATAAGTCAGAAAGGGGCTTGGGTTGTATCTGCAGGGTATCACTGAACCCATTATTTCAACCTCCAATGAAAAGGTTTTCGGTGTGGGTTTCCAAGCTATTGAAACTGACAGAAAATGGGTTGATAAGCGCAAAGAAAAAGGACGGGTCCTGTCCAAACCCATTCCATGCCTCGGCCAATTATTTGTCAAATCTAAGTATGTGGAAGAAGAAGAAAAATCTTTCACGGCCGAAGAAATCGATGACATCTATGAATCTCTTAAGCAAATTTTATATGAGTCGCATATGGTCCAGCCAGAAGAAGGTACAAGCGATGCTGAAGTGTAGTATATAGGACCGGATGCCAAACTCCATAATTGGAAAGCTACCACATTCCCTTTCAGACGGGAGTCCCGATAGGTCTAGTCTTGCTATCTCTTCTACATTACGAGTTATTTCAGGGTGTAACTCGAATGTGTTTACTTTATTCATTTAGTTTTGATGTAAACCCTTGTATCTTAAATTAAATGAAATGGAATCAATATTTTATTCGTCCTTTTCATTTCTGTCCTAATGTTGCTATTTTTCTTATCTTTTCCTTTTTCAGTTCTAATAATGCGGATTTAAATAACATGACATGCTTGCGGACTTCATGCTTAAATCCTAAAATGTCGTCTAACTGTGAAATAATGAACCAAGAACCAGAATATGATGAAGATGAGGCTTTTAGGGAAATAAATTGAGGATTGAAACAATTTGATAATAAGCCTAAGCCAAACTTAAATGAAACCGAGCCATTTAACTTAGGCAGCCCAGAAGAGATCCGAGAAACCATGATAAGTATTCACGTTGAGGAAAGGACTAGAGCTGCATTGATTCAACTTTTGTGTGAGTTCAAAGACGTGTTTACATAGTCCTATGATGATATGCCAGGGTTAAGCATTGATCTGGTGGTCCATAAGTTGCCTATATATCCCGGTTATCCACCCATCCAGCAAAAGCAAAAGAAAGTTCAAAACAGATATCAGTGACAAGATCAAGGAAGAAGTCACTAACAATTGAAAAATGGTGTGATTCGAGTGGTCCGATACACCACGTGGTTGGCTAACGTGATTCCGGTACTGAAGAAAGATGGGAAAACTCGAGTGTGCGTTGATTACCGGGATTTGAACAAAGCAAGTCCCAAGGATAAATTTTCGCTGCAGAATATTCATATCCTCATTGATAACTGTGCTAAACATGAGATATAGTCATTCGTGGATTGTTATTCCAGGTATCATCAGGTCCGGATGGATGAAGAGGATGCAGAAAAGACGGCTTTTACCACACCGCGGGACACTTACTGTTACACGGTCATGCCATTTGGTTTGAAAAATGCCAGGGCAACCTATATGAGGGCTATGACAGCCATCTTCCATGACATGATGCACCAAGAAATTGAGGTCTATGTGGATGATGTGATCATTGAATCCAAAACATAGGAAAGCCATGTGCGAGATCTGAGGAGATTCTTTGAGCGTATGCGCATGTATGATTTGAAATGGAATCCAGCTAAATGTGCATTTGGGGTTCCTTCTGGAAAACTTCTAGGGTTTATAGTCAGTTGCAAGGGCATTGAGTTAGACCCGACAAAGATAAAGGCCATTCGGGACTTGCCACACCCGAAGAGCAAGAAAGAAGTTATGAATCTGCTAGGGAGATTGAATTACATCAGCAGATTTATCGCCTAGCTTACGACCACTTGTGAGCCCATATTTAACTGTTAAAGAAAGATGCGGAGATTAAATGGAGAGATGAGTGTCTAGAAGCTTTTGACAAAATCAAAGAATACTTGTCAAACCTGCCAGTTCTGGTTCCACCCGAGCCAAGAAGACCTTTGTTCTTGTACCTAATAGTCCAGGAAAATTCTTTTGGCTGTATCCTGGGGCAACACAATGTGACTGGGAAGAGGGAGCAAGCCATATATTACCTGAGCAAGAAGTTCACCAGATATGAAGCCAAATACACTTTGTTAGAAAGAACTTGTTGCGCCCTAACTAGGGTCGCCCAGAAGCTCAGACGTTATCTGCTGGCTTACACCACGTATCTCATAACCAGGATGGACCCTCTGAAATATATATTCCAAAAGCTGATGCCTACAGGAAGATTCGCAAATTGGCAAATCCTGCTCATAGAATTTGACATTGTCTATGTCACTCGCACGGCAATGAAAGCCCAAGTCTTGGCAGATCATCTAGCTGAGAACCCGACAGATGATGAATACCAACCCCTAAACACATATTTTCCAAATGAGGAAGTGAACTCAATTGAAGTAATGCCAAAGGATACCAATACTTGGAAAATGTTCTTTGATGGAGCTATAAATGCCAAAGGTGTCGGGATCAGAGTAATTCTAATTTCACCCACATGGTAGAATTATCCGGCAAAAGCCCGGCTTTGGTTCTTTTGCACAAATAACACAGTCGAGTATGAAGCTTGCATCATGGGCGTAGACATGGCAATTGATATGGATAAAGAAGAATTGTTAATTATGGGAGATTCTGATTTGATCATTCGGCAAGCCAAAGGAGAATGGGAAACTCGAGACATCAAGCCCATCCCATACAAGCAATATGTGGAAGATCTTAGCAAACGTTTCAAGTCCATCGAGTTCAAGTATATTCCTCGATTCCACAATGAGCTAGCAGATGCACTAGCTACTTTGGCCTCAATACTGCCATACCCGGGTAATTGTCATATTGACCCGCTGGAAATTCAAGTCTGAGACAGCCATGGTTATTGTAATGCAATTGAAATGGAGTCAGATGTTCAGCCATGGTACCATGATATCAAAAGGTTTTTGATAACAAAAGAATATCCCGAGCAAGCCAGTGGAGATCAAAAGAGAACTATTAGAAGGCTTGCAAGTAGTTTCTTTTTGAGTGGCGAGGTTCTATAAAAAAGAACCCCAGATCTGAATCTGTTAAGATGCGTAGATTCTCGAGAAGCTGAAAAGATCATGAATTAATTGCATGCCAGAGTTTGTGAGCCTCACATGAATGGATATGTCCTTGCAAAGAAAATCCTCCGAGCAGGTTATTACTGGATGACCATGGAAAAAGATTGTTTCTGTTTCGTCCGGAAATGCCATAGTGCCAGATACACGGCGACTTGATTCATGCACCGCCTTCAGAGTTACATCCTATGTCAGCACCTTGGCCGTTTGTTACTTGGGTCATGGATGTTATTGGGCCGATAGAGCCAAAAGCTTCAAATGGGCACAGATTCATCCTGGTTGCCATTGATTATTTCACAAAGTGGGTCGAAGCATTTACCCTTAAAGTTGTCACCAAGAAAGCAACGGTGGACTTCGTGTACTCCAACATTATTTGTCGTTTTGGTATTCCTAAAACTATCATTACAGACAATGCTGCAAATCTGAATAGCCATTTGATGAGGAAAGTATGCGAGCAATTTAAAATCACGCATCGTAACTCAATCCCTTATCGGCCGCAAGCTAATGGAGCTGTTGAAGCGGCAAATAAGAATATCAAGTAGATCGTCAGGAAAATGATTCAGAGTTCCAGACAATGGCGTGAGAAGTTGCCCTTTGCATTATTGGGATATTGCACAACTATGCACACGTCAATTGGAGCCATGCCCTACTTATTGATTTATGGCACTGAAGCTGTAATACCTACAGAAGTTGAGATTCCCTCTCTTCGGATCATTGTAGAAGCTGAAATTGAGGATGAAGAATTTCAAAACCCGTTTAGAACAATTGACTATGATTGATGAAAAGCGAAAGATCGTGATTTTCCATGAGCAGTTGTACCAACAAAGAATGGCTCGTGCTTATAATAAGAAAGTGCGGCCCAGAAAATTTGAAGTGGGCCAGCTCGTTCTAAGACATATTCTCCCACATCATGAAGAAGCCAAAGGGAAATTTGCTCCAAATTGGAAAGGCCCGTATATTATAAGAAGAGTGTTTCCAAAGGAAGCGCTGTATTTGGGAGATATCGGGGGAAATGATCCCGACACAACTGTCAATACAGATGCAGTCAAAAGGTATTATGTTTGACTCCCTTTTCACAACATTAATATTCTCTTATTGGGATGACGAAGGCTTTCATTCTCGCTACCCAAACACTATCAATCCTTCGCAAATACTTTGAGTCAATCACCTTTTCTTTGGCTACCCTCTTTGGAACTTGAAGATGTTATTTAAAAAAAACAAGAAGAAGAAGAAGAAGAAGAAGAAGAAACAAAAAAAAAAGAGAAAAAAAAGAAGAGAGAAAAGCAAAAGCAAAAGAAAACCAAGAACAAAGACCTTGAACTATGTTTGACTTAATTCTGAAAGGATACGTAGGCAGCCTCTCTCTGGGGTTCAGTCACACCAAATAAAAAATTCCCCCAAAAGTGGAAACTGGGGCAGATTTTACAATGGTTCAGCGACAATTTCGTATGAAAGGTTCCAAAGCTGTAATTCAATCCAAATATTTTTACCTAAATCCTTTTCAAGCCATTCCAATCAGTCAATGAGAATATTCAAAGAATCAAAGAATACAATCACTTGGATCTGATGCAACCAAAACAAGAGAAATAAAATGAGAGAATCTTATTGGTGAAAACCCTCATGGGCACCATAGGGCGATGGTAAGTAGAGACAATAAAAATGAAAGAGTCTTATTAGTGAAAACCCGCAAAGGGCACAATAAGGCGATAGTGAGAAGGGAAGTGAAAGGGTCATCTGGTGAAAACCCGCAAAGGGCACTACTGATCGAAAAGAGGATCTTCACAGCCATTGGCATCCACACAGTCCTAGGCAAGGTTTCTCGGTTTTGGGGCAAGAGTTGTGGTGAATTTCTGAGAGTCGGACGGTTTACATAGATCAGGCATCCAGCCTAAAAGGCATGTCATGTTCATTGAAGTCTGTATGCACTCCAGATAATTCCTTCTTTCCTTTCCCCGGAAGGGATGCCTCTTGTCTAAATTCATTTTCTATTACTTTGCCTGTTGTTCTTTAAATCCCTTTCGGTCTAACTTTGGTTCCAAAACTAACGCAAAGAAGGGATGGCAAGACTGATTTACAGGGTTCTTATTCAATACGAGCTAATATGTAAAAAAGGCACCCAACCTCGGCAGGGGCATCAAGTTAATCACGGCTGGCCATGGTTATTGGATGTTTTGAAATCCAAAAACTCTCGAAAGAAATAAGTCAAATTCAAGTGTCTATAAGGGCAAAAGTGAAATTGAAAGGTTGAGTCCCGCGTGACTAACCATCTTGGTAAGGTTGAAAAGCTCAGGATTCCCAAGTGCTCTGAGGTTAAAACCAGAGGAAAGAAGTCGAATGCCCACAAAAACAAAACAAAGTTGAAAATGTTAGGTCCCACGTGACCAACCGTCGGGGTAATTTTTGGAAGAGCAAAGGTTCTCTAGGACCGGAAATGCAATTGATATTCAGGAAACAACTAATTGCGGTTTGAAATCATCATCAATGATCCGTCCAATATCAAGTGATTGAAACGCTCAAAGCCGCAAAACCAACCAACGTTTCAAACTGACAAATTGTTCTTTGTTTGAAAAACAGAAACAGGTCCAACCCAAAGCCAACCTCGCAAGAAGTAGGTACAATCGAAAGGAAACATCATGGGAGCTAGAAAAAACTCTACAACAGCAACGACTGCAAAAGGGAAGTCTTCTCCAAATTTTTTCCCGCGTTTTATGTATTTTAGAAAAAAAATGAAATGAAAATCAAAAGAAAGAAAAGAAATAAAATTCAAAATCATGGTAGTATAGGATCTCCAATCCCTAGTTGCATTTTCTAACATAGGGTCTCAACCCCTAGTTGATTTTATTTTAGACATACTGTCTCCATTCCCTAGTCTCTTTTCCAACATAGGGTCTCCACTCCCTAGTTGATTTTATTTAGACATAGGGTCTCCATTCCCTTGTTTCTTTTCCAACATAGGGTCTTCACTTCCTAGTTGATTTTATTTAGACATAGGGTCTCTACTCCCTAGTCTTCTTTTCCAACATAAGGTCTCCACTCCCTAGTTGATTTTATTTTGGACATAGGGTCTCCATTCCCAAGTCTCTTTTCCAACATAGGGTCTCCATTCCCTAGTTGATTTTATTTAGACATAGGGTCTCCACTCCCTAGTCTCTTTTCCAACATAAGGTCTCCATTCCCTAGTTGGTTTTATTTAAACATAAGGTCTCCACTCCCTAGTCTCTTTTCCAACATAGGGTCTCCATTCCCTAGTTAATTTTATTTTGGACATAGGATCTCCACTCCCTAGTCTTTTTTCCAACATAGGGTCTCCACTCCTTAGTTGATTTTATTTTAGACATAGGGTCTCCACTCCCTAGTCTCTTTTCCAACATAGGGTCTTCACTCCCTAGTTGATTTTATTTTGGACATAGGGCCTCCATTCCCTAATCTTCTTTTCCAACATAGGGTTTCATTCCCTAGTTGGGGCACCATTTTGACAATCAGGGTACATCATTCCCAAAGGATCAGGTTTTCACCGAGTACACCATTCCTGACCTTTATTGCTTTCAATTATGAAGTAGCATAGAGTTTTGTCACAAATAACTCATGAAATTTTCTTAGTGAAAACTAGGGCAGAAAAATTTTGTTCATTTGTTTATTTTGGTGTCTGAGCAGGTTTTACCTCGAGGCACATGGTTCGAGATGACCAAAAGAAGAGGTCTCAATCCAGAATAAGAATAAGAAAAGAAAAGAAGTGAATCCAGAATGCAAAATGGGATGTTCAAGACATGACAGAGGCCACGAGCATCACTTTTCCCGTTTTGATCAAAAGAAGCTGTAGAAGAATGAACCAGTACCTACAGCTAGCGAGCATTCTGGAGAGTGAAAGGTAAAAGAAAAGAAAGTGAAAATTCTGGAGAAAGCTCTGCTTCAGTTTCTGGGATTAGGAGTAGTATTTTAGCTATGGAATTGCTTGGTTTTAGCTGCTAAAGTCTGTTGATGTCTTTGCTGCTGAGTCTCTCCTTTCAATTCTGGTTCCTACCTTAAATCAAATTTTTCTCTTGATTTCTGCTTCAAGGTATGTAGAAATTTTATTTGTAATTCTTCTTTGAGATATGTGAATGATGAATGAACTGTTAACTCCATGACCCTACCTGCATTTATGTGTTTATAATGTCCCTTGTAAGTTTTGTTTGTATTATTTTGTTAATGAAACTGTTTGCTTGATTTGAAATTTAAGATGTAATTGCTCGCTGTTTCCTGTTTGTATTACTCTATGAGAAACTGTTGGTTTAAGTTAAATGTCAAGTTGCAATTGTTTGCTGCTTCAAGGATTTCATCTGTTCATCTACTGTCTAGTCGATTACTGCTTAAGTTATGTTTAAATGCTATATTGAGTAAAAGTTACCTGTCTTCTGATATGGAATTTAGCTTGATGTTTGTCCAGTTAAGTAGTCATGTTAGAGGGATATTGTTTAAGCTGAAGACAATCAATCCTCAAGTTTGATCACTGGTTGATCAAATTTGAAGATTGAAAGAGGCCGTGCAATACTGCAATGTGTTAGTTGATAGCTTCACTTTCTCACAAGCAGTGAAGAGGAATCTGGAATGTAGATATAGGTGTATTCATATAGTTGTTTTAGTTTTGATGTTGTATTTAATAGGAATAGCTAGTGAAATGTACTAAGTCTAATTCCGGCATGATTTGAATTCTTTGTCTATTATTGTAGTTAGGTATACAGCATTATGAACAACATATGTTTTGGAAGATGTATTTGATAGGGATAGTCACTATAATGTACTAAATTTTCATTCCAGCAGTTTTGAATTCTTTGCCTATCATTGTATTTAAGAATATAGTAGCGTGAACGTTATAAATTTTGCTGGAACTTGTAATGTTTGCTGATATCTGCCTGATTTTGAGATAAATTGGGCCTAAAAGCAAGCTGGCCCAGTTGATTACCACAAATGTGATATGAAGAAGTGGTAGGCGATTTTGAACTTTGATCCAGAGCCCATTAGCGCCCTGCTCTTGCCTAGCCTGCTTCAAGAAATGGCTGGCAAAACGTTGGAGGCTTCACATTTAGCCCAAGCCAGCTCATACCCAATCTATTTTGCGAACTGGGCTGGCAAATGCAGTAAAGGCTTTGCGATTAGCCCAAGCGTACACAGTCTGCCCCAATGTAACCAAAGATGCAATCTAAGTTTTAGAATTATAATCTTTCCAGTTTAATCAGCGAATGAATCTGCCAAGAATACCAAGGCTGATCCTACAAAGAATTTCCGTAAGTTATGGCCTTACAGTGAAATACCGAGTAATTAGAAAATATAGTTCTCAAATATTGTAATTTCTTTAGGCACATTTAAATAAATCATCATGACTATGGGTACGGTTCCTGTGACATAGTTAATGATACGTAAATCCCAACTCAAGTGCGCATTTCACGTGACTTGACCACAACTCCAAATGATAATAACAATAAACATGTTGTAAATCGCGAGTGCGTCTCACGTGACGTAATTTACAATATGTACAAAAACGATAAGTGCGCGACATCGCGACTTATTCAAACAAACTCCATAAGTCCTAAAAGCAACTAAAACTCTATTAAAAGCGGTTAGAAAGTTAAAATACACAATAGGTTTTAAAACAGGTAATAAATCATATAATTATGCCAAGTATTAATTGTTAAGCGACCATGCTAAAACCACGAAATCTGAAAATGCCTAACACTTTCTTCCGTGTTAACAGAATTTCTTACCCGGTCTTCTGTGTTCACGGACCATAAATAGAGTCAACTTTCCTGATTTAGGATTTTAAAATAAACCGGTGACTTGGGACACCATAATGAATTATTTCAAGTGGCGACTCTAAAAATTAAATAAACAATCTCATTTCGAATAATGTCACCTTAATTGAAAAAAATCCTCTATCCCCTATTCCTCGGGAAAAAGGAGGTGTGACATTCATATTGATTTGAAGCAAGTTGAACTCGCTGGATATTGAATTTTTTCTTGCTCGCATTTGTTTGTTAGCCGTCCATTTGATGCTATAGATATAATTTTATAAAGTTAGTATTTACTGTCTATTCTCATTAATTTTGGAACTACTGGTAGTACTTGACAGAAATCATCTTTAAAAATTATTTTTTCTTGTACAAATGGTTCATCGACATCCATTGTATCTATAAATCTCATGATAATTATTTTGATTGTTTGGCGCTTCACCATAGGTGCTTCACCCCAAATTATTAATTTCGCGCTTCTTGTCAATTTAGTAGCATCACTTTACCATTTCTTATTTATGATAGTTGTCTGAGTTATATAAAAAAAAATTTATAAACTCTTGACTGAATCGTATAATCGTTGGTAGAATCGCTTTTGTTACACCACATATTATTATTGCTAACGCTTTTATGGCTCCTTAGTTGCATGCAAAGAATGATTTGAAAATTTTCTTGTCCCTTCAAGTCTATCGACATTATGAATAATTGATTCCCCCCTCCCTCCCCTNCTTTTTTTTTTCTAAAATGTGTTTACTAACAATCTCATATTCTCTAGGCAAATTTACCAATTGTCTAAACATCTCGAGATGCTATCCAAAAAAAAAAAATTTAAGATAACCCTAGGGGAGAGTTACCTCTAATTTCGTTTCTTCAATTAAAAGATCCTTTTAAATTTACAACAACGCTGGCACTTTTCGAAGTTGCAAGGTTGGTTTAGGAAAATATTTTGTGTTTTTAATTTCATTCTAAATATAACAATTGTAGTTAAAATAATAATTTTAGTTGATTATTAATTGAATTAAAATTCCTAAGTATTGAGTAAAATATGAGTATTACAATTTTACTCAATATCGAATAACATCTTTAATGAAATAAAATTATTATAAATTTATAAAAATTCTCTTATTAGCCATTTAAAGCTTTAGATATTACAATTTTATTCTACATAAGGTTATCTATATAAAAATAATTTAGCTCTCAAAGAATGAAACATTAGTTGGTTACAATTTTGACTTGATAGGAATAATAATTTGTTTTACACTGGTATATTTTCTTTGATTATTTTATTTTTTAGTTTTTGATATTAGTGAATGGAAAATTATGGGATGAAAAGTGAATGAAATGTAAAAGATCCCTTTTTCTTTGGTTAAAGCATTTGTCCCACATAGGAAAAAGAAAGAAAAAGAGAGGTGTATATATTACATTACACCTTCTCTAGTTGCTAAAAGGATTGAAGGGGTAAGGACCCCTCGCGCCGCCATCGTTGCTCGCTCGGCTCGGCTTCGGATAAGATTGATTGATTGTCTTTTTGGACAAACATTTCCTTAATTATTTAATTAATTATTTATTTATTTAATAAATAGGAAACCATCTAACCCGGATCGACCCTGACCCGCCCGCGACCCGCGACTTGTGACCGACCCAGTCCGTTTTTCCTCTTCCCGGAAATTTTCGAATTTCCCTCCAAAAACCTGGTGACATGGTTGCAAACATTCAAAATCAGTACCTCCAACAGCTATAAATTCCAGATTTTTTCCAGAATTCATAACAAATTTTTCTGCAATCTAACTTTCTCAAAAACTCTCTTCTTTATTCTGTGTGATATACTACTGTTGAATGGTTCACCGCTACCAGAATTTGGAGTACTACTATTCTGGTAAGATAATTGTTCTATCCTGGGAGGTGATATTCCACCAACCTCGAGTACTGTGAGGGGAATAATTTCCTTAAGGACACACTTTGAACTAAGTGGGCTCGATTATATTCTGAAATTATGTCTATACTATTTCTGTTCATTCTCCAGTTTCTGCAGTTTACTCTTTCTACACTAATTTTATTAAGTGTTTGACAGATTGTGTTTAAACATTATTTAAACTTATACAGATTATTTTTGAAAAAAATCTTAAGGAAATTAACAGTTAATATATTAATCTGTATTCTATTTTGGAGACTAAAACCTGTGTGATATTCTACTCCGTATAAATTTCGTATTCTAACTTGAAGACATAAAAACTTAATTGGAATACAAGAGCTCATACTTGTATAACGATTTGAAGAACATAAAAACTTCATCGTTGCTGTTGGAAAATTTTTGCTATTCTGATTATTAAGACAGTTTGTCAATTTTGACAGTGAAAAGAAATGGCAAGTGGAAGTGTTACTCCTTCTGCGAATGTTGCACCAACGGTTACTCCTACAACCCGTACCGCTGTTTCATTGGTTGAGAAACATGCGTAGTTCACCGGTGTCAAATTTAAAGGATGGTAGCAAAAAATGTTCTTTTGGCTTACCACCCTTGGTATGTAGAAGTTCACCAACGAAGGCCCTCTTGTGCCTGCTACAGATATGCCGGCCAATGAAAAATTTATGAGAGCTGAGGCATGGAACAGGCTAATTTTTTGTGCAAAGGCTACATTTTGAGTGCTTTAGAAGATGAATTGTACAACATCTACAGTGCAGTAGAGACCTCCAAAGAATTATGGAGTGCACTTGAAAAGAAGTAGAAAACCGAAGATGCTTGCTTGAAGAAGTTTGTGGTTGCCAAATTCCTAGACTACAAAATGGTGGATGGAAAAACCGTTGGAACCCAAGTTCAAGAGCTTCAACTTATCTTTCATGACCTTATTGCTGAAGGCATAGTAGTGAATGAAGCGTTCCAAGTGGCTGCAATGATTGAGAAGTTGCCACCCTCATGGAAAGATTTCAAAAATTATCTTAAGCACAAGAGAAAGGAAATGAAGTTGGAGGATCTTGTGATTCGTCTCAAGATCGAGGAAGATAACAAAACTACTGAGAAGAAGTACCGTAAGAGTTCACCGGTTGAAGGGAAAATGTCGTTGAAGAAGCTGCTCCAAAAAAGAACAAGACAAGGAAGAGGCCTTCTGGAAAGGAGAAGTATCCTAACAAGAAAAAATTCAAGAGCAATTGTTATAATTGTGATAAAGCAGGCCATAAAGCTCCCGACTGTCGTGCCCTCAAGAAGTACAAAGAGAAAAACAAGGGTCAAGCAAACATGGTGGTAGATGTTGATGACCTGTGTGCAATGCTGTTTGAGTGCAACCTGGTTGGTAACCCAAAGGAGTGGTGGCTTGATTCTGGCTCCACTTGACATGTGTGTGCCGTTAAGGAAGAATTTGCAACCTATACTCCCGCTGGACTCGAAGAGGAGCTATACATGGAAAATACTGCAACAGCCAAAGTTGAAGGATATGGAAAGGTTCTGTTGAAGATGACATTCGGAAAAGTGTTGAATCTCAACAACGTCATGCACGTTCCAACAATTAGGAAGAATCTACTTTCAGCCGCACTACTCGTGAAAAATGGGTTTAAGTGCATGCTGGTTTGTGATAAATTTGTACTTAGTAAGAATGACATGTTTGTAGGAAAGAGCTACCTCACCGAGGGCCTTTTCAAACTTAATGTAATGGTTGTTGACAGCATTAATGGAAAATTTGCTTCTTCTTACTTATTGGAGTCAAATAATTTATGGCATGTTCGTTTAGGACATGTCAATTACAAAACCTTGCAAAAAATCATTAATCTTGAAATATTGCCTAAATTTGAGTGTATATATCGAAATGTCAAATATGTATTGAATTAAAGTTTGTTAAGAATTCGTATAAGTCTGTTCAAAAGAATTCAAATCTTTTAGACTTAATCCAAACTGATATTTGTAATATGAAGTCAATACCATCTCACAGTGGGAAAAAGTATTTCGTAACTTTTATTGACGATTGCACTCGATATTGTTATGTTTATTTGCTAATTAGTAAGGATGAAGCAACAGAAGTATTTAAGCAATATAAGAATGAAGTCGAAAATCAATTGAATAAAAAGATTAAAATGATTAGAAGTGATAGGGGTGGAGAATATGAATCTCCTTTTGCAGAAATATGTTTAGAATATAGAATCATCCATCAAACTACTGCCCCCTATACACCACAATCCAATGGAGTTGCGGAAAGAAAAAATCGGACATTGAAAGATATGTTGAATGGTATACTAATCAGTTCCGGTTTATCGCAGAATTTGTGGGGGGAAGCTATCCTTACAGCTAACCGAATACTCAACAGAGTACCCCCCATAGCAAAACACACTCTATTCCTTATGAAAAATGAAAAGGAAGAAAACCCAACTTGAAATATTTTAAAGTATGGGGGTGTCTAGCAAAGGTATAAGTACCTTTACCCAAAAGGGTGAAAATAGGATCAAAAACCGTGGACTGTATTTTCATTGGATATGCAACAAACAGTAAAGCATGTAGATTTTTGGTTCATGATTCTGACAATCTCGAAATTCATAATAATATGGTAATTGAATCTGATAATGCTGAATTCTTTAAAAATATCTATCCGTATAAAATTGAATGCAAGTCATCGAATGAAAGATTTAAATGACCACGGGAAGAACCAAAGGAGAATGCCCCTAGCGAAGAAGATCCAAGGCGTAGCAAACGTCAAAGGACATCTACTTCCTTCGGTCCAGATTTATGACATTCTTTCTTGAAAATGAGCCTCAAACTTTCAAGGCGGCTATGTCATCTCCTGATTCAGCATTTTGAAAAGAGGCAGTCAATAGTGAGATTCAATCAATCTTAGATAACCATACATGGGAAGTGGTTGATCTTCCTCCTGGAAACAAGCCTTTAGGTTCTAAATAGATTTTTAAAAGGAAAATGAAAGTTGATGGTACTAGTAACAAATATAAGGCAAGGCTTGTGGTCAAACGTTATAGACAAAAGGAATGTCTTGATTATTTTGACACATACTCGCCTGTAACAAGAATAACGTCCATTTGGGTGTTAGTGGCTCTGGCAGCCGTGTATGGTCTTGAAATTCACCAAATAGATGTTAAAACAGCCTTCTTAAATGGTGATTTGGAGGAAGAAATTTACATGGAACAACCCGAGGGTTTTGTGGTTCCTGGTAAAGAAAAGAAAGTGTGCAAACTTGTAAAGTCACTTTATGGACTTAAACAAGCACCCAAACAATGGCATGCTAAATTTGACCGAACCATGTTGGCAAATAGCTTTAAAATAAATGAGTGTGATAAAAGTGTTTACATTAAAAACACTCCAGGCCACGAAGTCATTGTTTGTTTGTATGTTGATGACATGCTGATAATGAGCCAATATATGGCAGATATATTTGCTATAAAGCGCATGCTGGCTAGCAAATTTGACATGAAAGACTTAGGAGTTGCTGATGTAATCTTAGGAATCAAAATTCATAGAACTCCACAATGTTTAGCATTATCACAGTCTTACTACATAGAGAAAATACTTGACAAGTTCAAGTACTTGGATTTCAAGATTGCTAGAACTCCAATTGATGTGAGTTACACACTTCAAAAGAATGAAGGTGAAAGTAAATCACAAGGAGACTATGCGAGAGTGTTGGGAAGTCTGATGTATATCATGAATTGTACACGACCAAATATAGCATGTGCTATTAGCAAACTGAGTCAGTTTACAAGCAATCCCAATCACACATATTGGATGGCAATGAAACGAGTTTTGGGTTATCTGAAACATACTCAAGACTATGCTTTACATTATAATAAATATCCCGAAGTGATTGAGGAATATAGTGATGCAAATTGGATCAATGGATCATCTAAAGTTAAATCTACGAATGGATATGTTTTCACAATAGTGGAGCAGTGTCTTGGAAATCATCCAAACAGACTTGCATCACCCGTTCCACTATGGAATCTGAATTCATAGCTTTAGCCAAGGCCGGTGAAGAAGCTGAATGGCTCCGGAATTTCCTGGAAGATATTCCATTCCGGCCCAAACCTTTGGCTCCTATATGTATACATTGTGACAGTCAAGCAGCAATAGGTAGGGCAGGGAGCGTAATGTATAACGGAAAATCTCGTCACATACGACGGAGACACAATACCGTTAGACAACTCCTCTCTAGTGGCGTTATCACGATTGACTATGTAAAGTCAAGAGATAACATAGCGGATCCGCTTACAAAAGGCTTATCTAGAGAGGGAGTTAGTAGATCATCAATGGGAATGGGGTTAAGGCCGAGGACAAATCATTAAGGCGGTAACTCTACCTAGCAGACTGGAGATCCCACGAGCTACGTTCAAAGAGATCAAACAAAGTTGTGACTGACGGTTCAACATTGTCAAATAACTCAACCCATTCTTGGATGAAGACAATGTTCAGAAATAAGGATAAAACTTTATGGCTTGTTAATAAGTTAATAAAGCATTAAGGTCTTTTAATGATTATCTAAATCTGGCAGTGTATGACCAGATAATGTGGCCATGGGACCACATGTTTAGAAATCACCTATGTGAGTGTTAAGTGTAAGCCGCTTTAAAGGGGAATGACAGTGAAGGCCCATTCTCTATGCACTCATAAAACCAGGCGGTGTTGATGGCTGAAACGAACACAACCGTGAGAACCATAAACGGTTGAGGGTTGATTGTGTGACTTATGTTATCTAGGTATACAATAAAGTTCGACGGTTCAAAGATATCAAATCTATCGATTGATTGAGTATATCCGATATAAGTTCAGTACGGAAAGTTCAAAGGGAAACCTATTTATCCAGGTACAGTCAATCTTCGCTTGTATATCACACTCATCCGCGCATTCTTTTATATTATAGCCATTCCTCATTCATGTGAGGGATTGTTGGGTTTTGATATTGGTGAATGGGAAATGATGGAATGAAAAGTGAAGGGAATGTAAAAGGTCCCTTTTGCTTTGGTTAAAGCATTTGTCCCACAAAGAAAAAAGAAAGAAAATGAGAGGTGCATATATTACATTACACCTTCTCTAGTTGTTAAAAGGGTTGGAGGGGCAAGGACCCCTCGCGCCGTCGTCGTCGCTTGCTCGGCTCCGCTTCAGCTTCGGCTTTGGATAAGATTGATTGATTATCTTTTTTGATAAACTTTTCCTTAATTATTTAATTATTTATTTATTTATTTATTTATTTAATAAATAGAAAATCATCCAACGCGGATCGACCCTGACCCGCCCGCGACCCGCGACTTGTGACTGACCCGGTCCAGTTTTTCTCTTCTTGGAATTTTTCGAATTTCCCTCCAAAAACCTGGTGACTGATCTGAATGGTTGCAAACATTCAGAATCAGTACCTCCTACAGCAATAAATTCCAAATTTTTTCCAGAATTCATAACGAATTTTTCTGCAATCTAACTTTCTCAAAAACTCTCTTCTTTATTTTGTGTGATATACTACTATTGAGTGGTTCGTCGCTACGGGAATTTGGAGTACTACTATTCTGGTAAGATAATCGTTCTATCCTGGGAGGGGATATTTCATCAACCTCGAGTACTGTGAGGAGAATAATTTTCTTAAGGACACACTTTGAACTAAGTGAGCTCGATTATATACTGAAACTATTTCTATACTGCTTCTGTTCATTCTCCAGTTTCTGCAGTTTACTATTTTTACACCGCTTTTACTAAGTGTTTGACAGATTATGCTTAAATGTTATTTAAACTTATACAGATTATTTTTTATAACAGTTATCAGATTATTGTTTGCTTTGCAAAAATAAAAACAATAAATAAAAAAACATAAAATAAGAAAACGCTCTCTGAAAGACCCAACTCACGGCTAACCTAATTTTTCAGTAAGAAGTCTATTTTAACCGGACAGTAGTATTTTGTTAGAATTTGATCTATGCTATTTCACAAAATATCCTACAAATTTATGTTAAAAATAATATAAAAGAGATATTTGTATCCATCAACATTATATTCATGCTTCTATATTTGTGGTCCACAATTAATTAAGGAACACAAAAAATGGTATATTAAAATTTTCTTTTGTAGAAATCTCTTTATTCAGAGAACAATAACAAAAATAGATTAACAACCTTTAGGCTGATAAAAGGAAAGACATAGAACTATGTATCGCGCAATTATCCAATTTACTTTTACAGTCTTTTCTATTAATTTTGTGATAGGAAAATTAGTTCTTAGAAATTAATGGAAAAGCATAATCAATTTGCTAATTAGTTTAAATGGGAGAAAATATTTTCTAATTACGTTATGCGTTCTATACATCTGTTCATCTACAAGAATTAAAGATAAAAAAAATGGATAGAGGTATGATATCTTATAATACTAATTACAAAAACAGATAATTTTTGTTATTGAAGGAAATTGATGGAGCATGAAAGAGTTCTGCTATTTAAATAAGCACGATTTAGAGCAACGTTAATGGGTGAGATAACCAATTATAGAAGTATGCAATTGGACAACGTAACCAAAGATTTCGCCGTTGGAATTTCATTATGCTCGATTACTTTTTGTTGAAATAAACTAATTTTTTTCAATAAAATAACAAAAGCATGAAATAATTATTGGATATAGTGGTAAGATGTCGGTTCAAAGTTGATCAAATTACTTCTATAAAGCTAATCTAAGTGCATGCCGGTACAAAGCATTGTTAAAGAATTGACGTGGTAAGATGTTGGTTTAAATTGTAAAGAGTTCTTCTGGTCTTTAAAGAGACAACGAAGAATTCGTATTGCATAACTGCAAGGATTCATATCATTCAATTAAGCTCTCTACTGAGACATACAATATTCACGCTTGGAGTCATAGTTTTGGAAAGGTCCTATCGTTTATGGGTTAAGTAGTATTTTTGTACTTTCGGAAAACGCACAAGGTTATACAATAATAATTAATAATATTAATAAGCGAAGAAATTCAATTCTAAAAATTCAAAAAGTGTTTTAACTTGGAGAATATCAAGTATTGTGAGGTGTCCGAAGGTTTGGGTTAATTAGAAGATGGGTTACGTATCACTTTACAATTTTATCCAAAATTACTTAATATTTTAAGGATATTTTGAACAACCAACATTATATTCATATTTTTATAATAATATAGATATAGATAGATAGATAGATAAATTACCTCTTTGCAACTGTGACTCCGTAATATTCTCAATCTGCCCCTAATTAAGAATGCAAAGCAACTTTCAATTGTTATAAATTGGAGGAACCAAAAGAAGTGAGATGCGCAAAACCTTCATCTCTTTGAGACCATTCTAATTGCCAATGATTTCAGATAGACACCTCTTTAGCTCTAAAAATGGAATTTGAAATGGTACGTAATATTCATGCTCAATTTTTTTCTATAGTATTTTCTTTTATACTCAAGTTCAATGACGACCCAACTCGCTAGTATTATTTAATGATAAATTTATTTATTAACCGCATACTCATTCTTTCATGTCAACTCATAAAAACATATATATTTTTAATTGAAGTTTCTTCTTTTGTGGTTATGAAATAGGAGTTTGACTTAATGGTTGTCCCAACAAAAGGTGAAATCAACGCGCCACCGCCACCGCCACCGCGGAAGAATTTGAGTTTCAGTGTGGTGGAACCTGATAAAAAAGATATTAAAATATCTTCGTAAGAGCTGGACAGAATTTTGACTCAATATTTAGAGACATTGTCCCATCGGAAAGAATATCATTTAGGTAAGTATATGTTCAGTGGCTTTTTCTATAAATATAGTCATCAAATTTAACTTTTATACACAATTTTAACAAAATAAAATTAAATGACTAGTTAGCTAAGGTCTATAGATTGTAAGGCTAAATATACGCGAGATCAACAAGAATAGCAGTATAGCTGCATGAAGTACGATAAAGTTCTTTTCTACCCCTCCCGAAAGGGATAGCACATATATCCACAGAAAAGAGACTCTGGATCCTAATTTGGTCTTAATCTGGGTAAGTGCTTACCTAAACATATAGTAATGCAATCACTTTAATTAATACATTTGCTCATCAAATAAATAATTTCTTGATTGATTTGCCGTTGTTAAAATACAATATAACTAGACCAATAAATTGAGTTCAAAGCTAAATATTTTTGTACTTTTAATAACTTTTTAGTATAGATACAAAATTTATAAAAAATTATTGAATTTACGTAAACCCATAACATTTGCATTATATCCGCCCTTGTCTCAAGCTCTCTCTTCATCAGGGTGGACACACAGGAAATTAATTTTTTTTAATGTTTATTCAACTGTTACTAGAGTTACTATAACTCTCTTACCACTCATACCTATTTGCCTATAATTGAAGGATATTTTTGGAATAAAAGAACTTAGCTATTAAATATCTATCTCATATTTTGTCACCCTAACTACCCTCTGTCCTCCCTCATGCCATAATGATAATGTGCCTTATTCTGCACATGTTTCTAATATGTTGTGTTCTTTCTGATCGAATGGCTCAATTCCACAATTTGTATATACGTGTACAACTTTTACTATTATGTATACTTCCGACAACCAACAGTACCAATGAAAACTAATGGATCATGCGTGCAATATATTTTGAAGTCTCGAGCTATTAATTAAAAAAGAAAAAAGGCATAAGTACTCCCGTCATGCTATGGTGAAATTTTCAACCGCACGCTTATTCTTTAGGAAATCTTATTACTCCTAAAAAGATTTAAATGGATTTTGTATATCCTTATTGCTGTTATGCGGCGTCTTCCTGAGATTTCTTAGAAGGGCGACGTAAGGCTAAGCAATCGATGTTAGTACAATTGTTGTCCACCAACTGAGGTCTCCTCCATATGCTAGACTAGATTGTCAGTGCCGTACGGGAAGTCATGAACAACTGAGAGAGCCCAGAAAAGAGAATTGAGAATGAAAGAAAGCTTGATTGCATTAATGAAAGCTATTACAGAAAAGCAACAGGGTGTCGAGGGGGAGAGACACCAGTACAGAGAATTGTTTGCTTGTTAGAAAGTTTGATTGCTTGATCACCCCTAACAATGCTTAAAAAAAATAAACCAAAGTTACATGACTTGACCTAAATAAGTTGTAGAAGCACGCTAAAAGAAAATGAAGTAAAACTACTCTATATTTATAATGAAAAGGACTTAGTCTTCTACAAGGTAGAAACAAGTCCGTTTGCAGCAACATTGTCTTTAGCATCAGGGTCTGCGCGCGCGACGTTGTCTGCACGCGAGGCGCTGTTGGCATCTGCCTATGGCTGGGTGCTGGCGATGGTTATCGGTGGGGCGACAGAGGCACATGCGCGCTTTTCACTTGGAGTTTCCGAGACTACGGGGCCGACCATGGTGCTGGGGCTTTGGGAGGCTTGCTAGGACGCCACGGGGCACGTCCAAGAGGTCATGGGGCATGGCTGAAAATCCGCCCATGACATTCTCCCCCACCTGAGTTGGTGACGTCCTCGGCGCCTTACTTGCAAGATAGTCATCAATTAGGCTCTTGTAGGCTTTGAGGTTTGTTCCCCTCTCAAAAGTACTCTCCTCTGTATTACATCCCTGCCATTTCACCAAGAACTTTTAGTGATCTTTCCTTGAGGCGTGAATCACTCGATCATCAAGAATAGCTTCAGTACGCCTTTTCCCGTTGAATTGGGGCCTCGAATACTGGGTATTGTGAGTTGGCTCCGTGAAGGATCCTCCATATCTTCCCGAGAAAGTTTCAGGAGACTGACATGGAAGACGGGATGGATTTTCCACCAATCTGGGGTATCACCCGATATGTAACTTTCCCAATGCGCCTTTCAATGGACAAGGGTCCAATATATTTCTTCAATATGCGAGGGTCATGGACCCCTGCAAACAAGTACCGCTTTAGGATTTTGACCATCACTCTGTCTCTTACTTGGTATTCAACAAATGACGATTTTGATCAGCATGCCTCTTCATCCGCTTTTGGGCTTTGACAAGATAGCTCTGCACTATCTCCAAATTTAGCTTCCATTCTTTTGAGAAGTTAGCAGCTCGAGGAGATTTTGACATGTTCGGTGCATTCACGGTGTGTGGGAGTAGCGGTAGCTGTCCGGTAATAATTTCAAAAGTGCTCTTGTTGGTACTAGAGCTCTACTGTGAATTGAAACACAGTTAAGCAGCATCCAAAAGCTTCACCCAGTTCTTCTGCGATCTGGTTATGAAGTGGGAGAGATATTCCTCCAGCATGCCATTGAACCGCTCCGTCTGGCCATCATATTGCGGATGAAAACTTGAATTGTGGCTCAATTTTGACCTGAGGCACTTAAAGAGTTGGGTCCAAAAGTTGCTAGTGAAGCGTGAGTCGCGATCACTAACGATGTCTTTAGGCAGGCCCCAATATTTGACGACATAAGAGAAGAAGAGTCGAGCTATATCTTCTACTGATATATATCACTTGGAAAATTGATCCACCACAACCAAAATAGTTGTGAGATCCCCGACCTTGGGCAATCCGGTGATGAAATCCAAGGACTGGTTCCAAGAGTCCTGCTTGTGTCAAGCGGTCCGACTTATCCTTCTGGCACACTAGACAAGTCTTCACATACTGACCGACGTCATCGGCCATTTGAGGCAAACAATATGCACGGCGAAGTAATGCCATGGTGCGTTCTTTACTAGGATGACCGGCCCACAAAGTATTGTGGCATTCCGCCAAAAGAGTCCTTCGCAGATCTCCTCCTTTGGGAACATAAAGTCGGTTCCCTTTCACTTGCAGGAAGCCATCTTCTGTGTAGAACTGGCGAGTCTTGCCCCTGTATCTGGTCTTTTATGGTGGTGGCTACTTCGCTCCCCCTTAGGGTGGCGAGTAGGCACACCGATGCTAGATTAGCTCTCCGATTGAGTTGTCACGACCCAAGCCAGAGGGCCGCGACTGGCACCCGGACCCTACTCGACCAGTGCCGGCATATCTTTCCTCTAACTTTCCATATTGTCTATAAGGCTTATGATGCCCGTATGAATAGCAAACCATGATCATAATCAACTGAAATACCATACAATAACATGAACATACACATATATAACATGGCCCTTAAGGCTGCGATGCAAAAACTATGCAACAAAATACATTTGCCGACAAGGCAATCCAACTATACATAAACCCACCACTTGTCTATGAGCCTCTATTGGAACATACATGATGTAACCTGTGTTGGAACAGGGCCCCGACATGCCCATAATGCCTATAACAAAATGCATACCAAGACTACGGCAAGTCCGAAGGATGGATCTCGCCGATATCCGCCAAACTGGACAGCTTACTGTGGTGGGGGAGCCTCATCTACCTGTCTGTTCGGACCTGCAGCACGGCATGCAACATCCACAAATAAAAGGACGTCAGTACAATAATGTACTGAGTATGTAAGACAGGAACATAATATAAGAACAGTAACATGCATCAGGATAAGAAAAACACAACTTGTACCGTCTGGATGCCTCTGAGGGCGACGAATCATGCCATGCCTGATGTGCACATGCATATACATATATATCCTTTTTAAATTCATCATATACATATGCCTCTGTGGGCCTCACCATCATCATATACATACGTCTCTGTGGGCCTCATCATCATCATACCCAACAGATCAGTGGTTGCACAATAAGTGCCTGCCCGGCCAACTATAGCACAGCTCGGTGTAGTAAAAATAGCTGTCGACTATAGCGCGACTAGTAAGGTAAAACATATATTTGCACAATAGGTGCCTGCCCGGCCGACTATAGCACGGCTCGATGTAGTAAAATAGATAATGCATGCTGGACTCATATGAATCATACTTTCATGGTGACGTAAGGTCGAAGAAATAATACACATCAATCCTCCCATAAGAGGGGAAACAATATAAACACTCCTACCTTCTAAGAGTAGAGTATCTTTGAGGGCTCGTTCATTGTATCATGTGTAAACGGAGTCGTGCAAAAGAAAGAAATGGATGGTCTCACATACCTGGTATTTTTCTGCGCCAATTTCAAGCTTCGCACAGTCACAATTTCCTTAGTCTACAATGAAAGAAACGATTCTATCGTTATCCTCTAAACGTTATAGTTACAATCAACCATAGCCCTAAATTTATGTGGTGTTTCTCCACACCCTTCTTCCTCTATAACTCCACAAAAGTAGTAGTAAAACATGCAGCTCAACAGCAACCCAAAACAACCACAACCCAGTCCATTACCAGTAATTAACTTGAACCCATGGCTTCCAATCACCATCCCATGAGTTCTTACATGCATAGAACGAAATACCATGAATTCCCAGGAGAAAGAATGTATGAAACGAGCAGTAACTTACGTTGCATGTTGGATAACTCAGCCCTCTTCCTTGGTTCTTCAACCTCTAGGTCTTACTCTCACTTAGGGCTTGAAAGAGAGGAAAATCAGTTAGGGCTTTTCCCTAATTCTTCAATCTCCAGATTTCTCTCCCCAATTTAGAACTTGGGAGAGAGGAAAATTGATTGGGGCTTGTGTGGGATTCTTTGAGAAGGGTTGCAGGGGTTCTACTTGGTTTGAGTTTCAGAAAATGGAGAAATAACTGGTCTATGCCCATTTTATATGTCAGTAAATAAGTGACGCACGTGTCTGTCGTCTGCCAGTCTGCGATCGCATTTACGTCCCAGAACCCACATGCAGTTCGCATTTTGGACGCGAACCGTGGCCCAGAAATCTGTCTCATTATGCGATGGAGGACGTCTGATTTGCGGTCCGCATTTTAGAAATGCGATAGCATACTGACCGCATTCTTAACGCAGATTTCTGCCCAGAAATCTGTTTCAGTTTGCGACACATTAGGTGTAATATGCGGTTCGCATATGGGTTTTGCGGTAGCATACCCAGCTTTGCGAAGCCTTTTACCCTTTTCTTGACTTTGTAGACTCTTTTCCGGTTCTTAGGCTCTATATATAAACTATCTTACAGCATAATCTAACATACGAAATTACGGGTTGTAACATGAGTGCATCAGCAACATGATTAGTCTTCCCACTTTGGTACTCTAGGTTGAAGTGAAATTCCGCTAGGAGTTCCTGCCACTTGGCCTGTCGACCATTCAGCTTCGGCTGGGTCATGAAATGGCTAACAACTTTTTTGCCTGTCTTGACCACGAACAGTGTTCCCAGCAGATAGTGCCTCCAAAGGCGTAAGCAATGAACGACAACTAATAATTCTTTCTCGTGGGCGGCATAGCGCCGCTCTGCATCCTTCAGCTTCCAACTCTCGTACGCTACAGGATGCCCTTCTTGTAGCAAGACTCCACCAAGGGCATAGTCAGAGGCATTCGTTTGTACCTCGAATGGCTTGGCCAAATCAGGATTCAATGCGTTAAAGACCTCCGCTCGCCTGGGTCCCCAATCCCAAGGCGTGACCTTCTTGAGAAGTTCTGTCAATGGTACTGCGATGAGGGAGTAATTTTTCACAAATCATCAATAGAAGTTGCATAAGCCAAGGAACGCCCTCAAGGCGTGGATATCCTTAAGCGACCGCCAATCTGTGATAGCCTGAATCTTCTGTTGGTCCATCTTGATTCGCCCTTCCTCAATGACATGTCCGAGGAAGTCAATTTGTTTTCGAGCAAAGGAGTTGAATAGCTTCGCATATAATTCGTGCTTCTGCAATCGAGCTAGGACCTTCTGCAAGTGCTCCAGGTGTTCTTCCAGTGTCTAGCTATATACCACAATATCATCCAAGTAGACCACCATGAATTCGTCAATGTATTCTCGGAAGACTTGGTTCATCAGGGTGCAAAATGTGGCTAGTGCGTTAGTCAAGCCGAATGGCATAACCAGGAAGTCGTATGACCCATATCTTGTCACGCAGGTCGTCTTGTGTTCATCACCCTCTGCAATCCGAACTTGCCAATAACTTGTCCTCAGGCCTATTTTGGTGAACACCGTCACACCACCCAATCTATCGGACAAGTCTGCCATTAGCGAAATAGGGTACATGTTCTTCACAGTGATTTTGTTTAGAGCCCGATAATCCACATAGAGTCGCAAGCTTCCATCATGTTTCTTTTGGAATAGCACAGGGGACTCGTATGGGGACTTGGAGGGCACGATGATCCCTGTGTCTAGCATTTCCATCAACTATCTCCGAAGCTCGGTGAGTTCGGGTTATGACATTATGTACGGTGCCCGGGCAGGTGGTTTCGCACCCGGCACCAACTCAATCTCATGGTCCATAGTGCGCCTAGGCGGGAGTTTCTTTGGCATGTCTTGTGGCATGACGTCTTCAAATTCCAATAGCAGCTCCTTCACGGGTGCAGGAAGATGACCCAAGGAGTGTTCTATATCTTCAATGCAGAGGGTATCCAAGAGCGTAGGTTCATCTCTTTTGACCCCCTTCTTCAACTGTAAGGCTGAGATGTTTTCAGCAGCCATCTTCATGGGCATGCACGGGATAATGCAAGGATTGGCCCCATTTGTTCCCATCATCAGTAGCATGTCTGCATACGGTACGGGCATGGTGTTGGTTTGCCTCAGGAATTCCAACCCTACTATCAACTTGAAGTCATCTATGATCACCACCCGCAGGTTGAATTTTCTTTCATAAGAGCCAAGCTTCACTGGTACTTCTTTAGCTATTCCACCCATTGGCTAAGGAGGTGAGTTAATAGACTTGACACGACCTCTACTCTTTTCTACAACTAGACCAAGGCGCTCCACCTGAGTCGAGGCTAAGTAGTTGAGAGTAGCACCCGTGTCTATCATCGCCCGAATGGGCTTGCCGTTTACCTTCATCTCGACGAACATTAAGGTCCTCTCTTGTTTAAGAGGAGACCTCTCATCCGCCTTCTTTTTCCCTTTTTTGGTGATTGGGTAGGGGTCTTTCTTCTTACGGATACCAGCACTGGTTCCCGCTAAGGCCTCAGAAACAGAGCCAACAATTGTATTGAAGGCGCCTACTGGTTCGGTCTGCACCTCATCATCTACGTCGTCATCCGTCGCATCATCAAAAGCTTGATGGGCGTTCATCTGTGCATGTGGGCATTCATTATTCCAATGTAGTCCGCTAAAATGACGGCATCCTGAAGGGGGTTTCCTCCCCCCATCGTTGTTGTTAGATGCAGTGGTAGTACTGCCTGAGAAGGGAGCCTTAGATTTGATTGCACTCCGATCTCCTCCACTTCTGCTAGGGCCACCAGTGCTTGGTTGGCCCCCTTTGTATCCTCCTCGGACAGGCTGTTGAGGCCTATCCTTCCGAGCTTCCACTTGATAGTCCCCGAGGCACTCCGCTGCTTAGATCGCCTTAGGTAACGTGTCTACTCTTTATCTTTGCAGCTCCATACGGGCATAGGGTTTCAACCCTTCCAGGAAGGTGAAGAGTTTGTCTTTGTCCCCCATGTCACGTATGTTCAGCATGAGCGTGAAAAATTCTCGCACGTAATCCCGTACTAATTTGGTTTGGCGGAGCTCCTGTAACTTTCTCCTTGCATTGTACTCAACATTTTTGGGGAAGAACTGTGGCTACCTTCAGTTCTGCCCATGTCTCGAGAGCATCTTCACCAGCCCTGATGGCTTCGTACTTCACCCGCCACCAGAGTTTAGCATCACCCTGAAGATACATGGCAGCAGTTGCTACCTTCTTAGCTTTTTCTAGGCCCCCCACGGCATCGAAGTACTGTTCGATGTCGAAGATGAAGTTTTCTACTTCTTTGGCATTCCAAGCTCCACTGTATGGCTTTGACTCAGGAATTTTCAGTTTTTATGCCATGGGTGCGAGGATCATAGCACCCCTGATTTGGTTCCCCCTCCTCGAAGCAGTCCTTATAAAGCAGCATTGACAACATTGAGCTGGCCTGTTAAGTTGTCTATAGTTTGTTGCATGGCAGTCACACTGTCTGCCTCTTGTGCCCTGTGGGCTAAATCCTCGGCACGCTCCTGTTGGAGGCCCTCAAATTTACCAAAAATTTTGGCTGCCTCTGTGGCTGTCGTTTGCCTATCTCCTTCAGAGTCGCTACTGATGTTTTCTATGTCAACTTTGGCCTGGAGCATTCTGCAGTCCAGGTCATCCAAACTTTGTACTAGGCTGATCTTTAGATCAGGCACCATTTCCACGATGGGCCGTAATGCGTCAACCGTCTCCTCAAGGATGACGATATGATCCCCATGATTCACCATTATTAGAAATGGTGGTAATTGCAATGTTATCCCTCGTCCGATGTCGAGCCTAGACTCTGATACCAACTGTTATGTGGCGCCTTCTTCCTTGGAAGGGCGACGTAAGGCTAACCAATCAATGTCAGTGCGATTGCTGCTCGCCAACTGAGGTCCCCTCCGTACGCTAGACTAGATTGTCAGTGTCGTACGGGAAAATCAATATCATGAACAACTTAGAGAGCAGAAAAGAGAATTGAGAATGAAAAAAAGCTTTATTGCATTAATGAAAGCTATTACAAGAAAGCAACACGGTGCTGAGGGGGAGAGACATTAGTACAAAGAAGTGTTTGCTTGCTGGAAAGTTTGATTGCTTGATCCCCCCCTAATAATGCTTTAAAAAAATAAACCAAATTTACATGACTTGACCTAAATAAGTTGTAGAAGCACACTAAAAGAAAATGAAGTAAAACTACTCTATATTTACAATGAAAAGGATTTAGTCTTCTACAAGGTAGAAACAAGTCCATTTGCAGCAACATTGTCTTTAGCATCAGGGTCTGCACACGCGGCGTTGTCTGTGCGCGACATTGTTGGTAGCTACTTGTGGCTAGGCGCTGGCGATGGCTATCGGTGGGGTGACAAAGGCACATGCGCGCTTGTCACTTGGAGCTGCAGAGACTACGGGGCCGACCGTGGCGCTGGGCATTGGGAGGCTTGCCAGAAGAGAATGTATGTCACCAATTGGGAAGGTAAGAAAGAGAGAGAATGTTAAAATTTTATTTTGTACAGCATTTTTATAAAATACACTATTTTCTTTTCTTCTTTTTTTCTCTTTTCTCTTGTTTTTTTTTCTTTTCTTTCCTCCAGTTTTGTTACTTATAGACTTTGCCGAAAATTCGCTCTGACATTCTCCATATTCTTTCGTGAGATCGAGTTGCATTTTATTCTTTCCTTTCCACATTTCACTACGCTTTATAGAGGATTACTGCTACTTTAATCTCTTCAGGCACCACGTTTAAGCTTTCAATTGCAATTACTTCTCATAAAAAGTAATAAAAAAATCTAGTCCCAAGATCAACTTCCGATTAAACCCAGAAGAAGCCCAAGAAAGTTTCTTCGTGATTTAACCACCGACACAACAGAACCGGTGATGTCGACATTTATTGAGAAAATTTAATTTATTGAAGCAAAACTTTGAAATATGCATCGAGCTATTTTGGTTATCATTATCATATTAAAATTATTTCTCGGGTTTAGTTAAATTAAACAACTTATATTTTATAGCTACTTGTGTATCGTGTATGTGCTAGAAAGATGAATTGAGGTAGAAAAGAAGCTGGGAAAAGAAGTAGATGGGAACAAAAACAAAAAAAAATATGATAATGGCATTTCAGGATGATACTAATTTCATTTTTAAAAAAGTTCGAAGGTGGGGGAGGGAGGGTAATAGGATCCCACAAAGAATAGGTGTGTAGTTGAAAATTCGGCCATAGTATAAAGGGGTACTTATGCCTTTTCCTATGAAAAAAATATAAATTATTAGTTAATTACATACATGTTCCAAAATTAATTTCACAACGAGAACTAGAGAAACTATTTCAAGAATAATGTTAAAAAAAAACTTTTTAGTCATACTTCTTCTCGAAATATTTAAAACTTAGCCTCTTTAAATTGGTTTCCTTACAGGTTATCCAATTAATGTATGTTACGAGCTTCATGCTGCTTTCGCTCCACTTTTGCAACTCCACTTGAACAACTGTGGAGATCCCTTCACTGAGAACACTATCGATTTCCATTCAAAAGATTTCGAAGTTGCTGTTTTAGATTGGTTTGCACAACTCTGGGAAATTGAGAAGGATGAATATTGGGGATACATTACCAATGGTGGCACAGAGGCAAATCTTCATGGCCTTTTGATTGGGTAGGTAATTCACTATCCCCATCTCCATTGATGGACAAAGTTTAATTTCTTCTACTTCCAATTCAAGAGTATTTGAAATTAAGATGAAGGAGCAAGACGAGAAACCACTGCAACAATTTACGCTTTTGGCTACCCGAAAAAGTGTGGCCTTTGATCAAAAGTCACACTTTTCAACTTTACGCGACGTTTTTTGGGTGGTCAAAAGAAGCGTAACCTTTAAATTAAGGGCACGTTTTTCAAATATTACCTTACAAGCCACATTTAACTTTTTTGATTGCCGATCCCAACTTATATATAATTGTTGCTCTAGTAGAATAGTCTAACAGACTTATACGTGGAGATATTCTACGATATTTATACTTGATCTTAAGAAAGAGTATTATATATATTTAGAGACCTCAAATCCAAATGATGTATTTCACTTTTACCCATTTGAATAAATATTTGTGCAGAAGAGAGCTACATCCCACTGGGATAATATATGCATCTAAGGATTCACATTACTCAGTTTTTGAAGAAGCAAGAATGTACAGAATGGAGATAGAAATTTAGTTAATGGAGAGATTGATTATGCAGATCTGAGATCAAAATTACTTCTCAACAAGAACAAACCAGCCATCATCAATGTCAATATTGGTAATAATATTCTTAGATCCTTTAGCTCCTGAGCTTCAATATGGTCAAGTAATTTGAAGGAGCCAGAATTTAAAGTTTATGAGTTCTAGCTTGCTACCGATCAATTAATAGCTTGTTTTAGTTGGGTTGGATTGCATTTAATAATTTATACATATTTAATAGATTTTCAAATACAAATATACGGTCTAAGCTAAAGGTATTGACTTCTTTCAAACTCATACCTAATATTGTAGCTCTACTCTGATTCTCCTATATGGATCGGAGTACTAATACTTTTAACAGATTTGTAGGAACTACCTTCAAGGGAGCTATTGATGATCTTGATCTGATCCTACAAATACTTCAAAAATGTGGTTATTCCAATGATAGGTGTATTACATCCGTTGTGACGTTGCACTATATGGGCTAATTATCCCATTTATCCAACATGTAAGATTAATTTAATCCACTATGTTCTTTAAATAAGAAACTTTCCATCTAGGGAACAAACAGAAAATGACCTAGTTCTCTATTTGTATTTGACAACAGGCGAAAACAATTACCTTCAAGAAGGCAGCAGGCAGTGTTTCAATTTCAGGCCACAAATTCTTGGGATGTCCAATGCCTAGTGGCATTCAGATGACAAGGAAAACTTACATTAGTAGTCTCTCAACAAAAATCGAGTATATTGCTTCCACTGATGCTACAATTTCTGGTAGTCGAAATGGCTTGGCACCAATACTCTTATGGTACAGTTCATGCATGAAAGGCCGTGCCGGATTGCAACAAGATGCCAAAATGCGCAACGAAAATGCCCGATATTTGAAAGGCCGACTGCATAAAGCAGGAATTAGCGCTATGCTTAATGAGTTTAGCATTATCGTTGTCTTTGAACGACCTAATGACCCTAAGTTAATTCATTCGCCAATGGCAACTGTCTTGCACAAGAGATATGGCTGGCACATGCTGTGGTTATGCCATGCATAACAAGAGAAACGATAGACAATTTCTTCAAGGATTTAATGCATGAGAGGGAAAAATGGTACCAGGCTGGAACAACTGTGCCTCCTTGCATGCCTAGCAGATGATATTGCTTCTCAAAACTGTCTTTGCTGCTGTCATTCAATTCCTTAGAAGATAAGACCTGCATATGGAGTATGCTTTAACGCAGAGGTGGCTCAATAAAATTTAGAAGACCTTAAATTTATTTATTTTTAATCTTTTGAGAAATAAAGTTGATCTTCCTCTTGAGTTTCATTATCATCTTATTCACCTAAAATGGGATTTGTTCATATGTAGAACACTCTCCCATATTGTCTGATTAAATATTTGTTGTTTGTTAAAATTTTATCAAGAGCACCTCTTAAGAATATATATATATAAAAGCTTCAATTCTCTTCTTAATTTTTTTTTCTTTTCGAGTTTTGAGTTAATATGATTGATATTTTTTGGTTAACTTATTTGAATTCTAATATACAACAAAGGATAATATTTCTGAAAGAAAAATTGTGAAAACAATAACAAATTTCATATTAAAAATATATATATTATAGAAAGTTAAGAGCAATCGAAGTTGATTATGGAAGTTGATAACTTAATAATTGAATTTATTGTTAAAAATTATTCTTTTACCTGAGAGAGTTT
Source organism: Nicotiana obtusifolia (assembly GCA_002018475.1). Lineage (NCBI taxonomy): Eukaryota > Viridiplantae > Streptophyta > Magnoliopsida > Solanales > Solanaceae > Nicotiana > Nicotiana obtusifolia. The sequence continues at coordinate 19,305 of MCJB01052555.1, read as the reverse complement.
GGCATTTCACATTACCTTCTCCTTTTTAGTAGGATGGGGC
>MCJB01052555.1:0-19222 GCA_002018475.1 Nicotiana obtusifolia | reverse complement strand
GAACTATCTATTGAGCATGGGATCCTGCGACCACTAATCATAGGTGATTTCTCAAGTATATGAAAACTTTTATCGCTCTTTTTCGGTAAAAACGTCTATATATATTTATATCTATATATCTATTAATATCTATATTATTAATAAAAAATAAATATTGTATGTTAAATGTTGAATGAAAAAAATATATTTAAAATATTGATAGACTTTTATACCCCTAGTTATTTATATTAATATTCACAAAAAGTCCTGTGAAAAGGACAGAACTAGGAATAATACCACGCACTAGGATAAAGAGTTGCAAAAGGATATGACCGTAAACGAAGTAGAAAATGATATGAATTTGCATTGGATTCTAATCCCAATCAAAGTTCCAACTGTATGTCCTACCTATTCTTGAAGTTCAAAATTATACCAATTTCATATGAATAGGAAAGCCACTTATTAACAGTATATGAAGGGCCGGTTTGCTGGTTATACAACTCTGAAACCATTTATTTGCGATCAGAGGCAGAACCAGGATTTAAAATTTATGGGTTTGAAATTCTAATCCTTTTAAGTTATTAAATTTTAAATTAATAATTTATATATATTCAATAAATTTTTAAAGACAAATTCATGAATTGGACCAAAGCGACTGAGTTCGACCGAATTCCTATGAGCTAACTCCGCCCCTGTTTGCAACTGGGCATTGGGAGTATAAGAAAGCTTCAAATCTTAGATACGTGACTAGCTAGCTGGTCGCAAAGCTCATCATTAGAGGGTTATGCTTATAAGTAGTGAATTTGCTTTTATTATTAGTGTCAATTTGGGAGTTGATTTTGTTCTAGTCTGGTTCTTTTTCAGAAAATCTTAACGTTGATCAGTAATGCTGGAGTATTTGTAATTGATATGGTTTCATGTTCTTCTTTATAAGCATCACTTCTTTTTTTCTATTAATACGAGTATTACTTAATTTCGGTTATTTCATTGTTAATTATGGTGTATTTTTCTTAAATTGTATTTTTGTATTGTCATTGTCTGCGCTGAGCCCTTCAAAAGATTGATTATTATTTTACAATATAATTTATGTTGGATTTATGAAATTCTAATTATTCTAATCAAGTTTCAATCTTTTCAGATATTATGTCATGCATATTCTTGAAGTTACAAACCCAATTAATTCCACATGGTATTACGCCTCATTGAATTTTCTAATAATTGGTTGTCAGCCATTGTTGCATGCAGGCACTAAGCTTTTTAAAGGTAATTAATCTCCATTATCGCATAAATTCTTGGTCAAAAGTTTATTCTTGAAGTTCCAAGCTATAGCAAATTCCACGCGGTTTTTTAGCCATTGCTTCGTTGTGTTCGTTAATAACACATTTTAAAAGATTGGTTAAGTTGAGAGATAGAAGCACAAAACCGTATATAGAATATGTAGAAAGAAGAAAGTTTCTGGAAGCGAGCTTACCAGATTTGGCAATGACACCATAATAATGTATCCTTGTATTAATAGAAGTGTGTATATATACTAGTTAAAAGATAAGAATAACCTCGCAAGGAAAGTAGCAAGTAGCAAACAATAAATCCTTAGCTGATATAGTAAGATTACATATATACTAATACTAATATCCAGCTACCCTTTAACCCCAAAATCTTAACCAATTTGACATTTTCTTTTGGATAGGTCACAAAGCATTGTAAGAAACTCGAAAAGAAAGGGTGGAAGTAAAAAAGATTAGCTGATTAAGGACTAAAATTGCACATTTTATTTAATTGATGTTTAAATGTACAGTCCACTAATATAAGGATCAAATTCGTAAAAAGGCAATAATCGAGGGACTAGAGCTGTTATATCCCCCATAAACAATTAAAAACGAAGGAAAATACATAGTGGGCGTTTGGACATAAGAAATGTAAAATTTCAAAAAAAGGTGAAAAAATTTTTCAAGTGAAAATGATATTTGGAAATGAGAGTTGTGTTTGGACATGAATATAATTTTTGGGTTGTTTTTGAAGTTTTGTGAGTGATATGAGTGAAAATTTTGAAAAATAGCTTTTTGAAATTTTTTAAATTTTTGAAAAATTTCAAAATTCATCTTCAAGTGGAAATTGAAAATTTTTATGGCCAAACACTAATTTCGGAAAAAAATTAAAAAAATTTCGAAGAAAAGTAAACAAAATTTTAATGTCCAAACGGGCTCATAGTTTGCGCTCTAAACTTTTTCCAAAAGTCAATTCCTCACTCCAACTCATCTTCATGACTTTCGTCTCTATCATTTCCTTATTTTCCCTCGTTTAAGATAGATTTTTTTCTCCAAAGAGCAGTAGAAAGAAGATTATTGTACAAATAAATAGGAAAAATAGTGATTATTTATACAATTAAGTGGTGATTGAAACTCTAATATATCTTACTAATATGGTAACGTTTTATTAATTTGTTAATGTAATTTGTACTCTTATGTTTCAGTCAGTATGACTCTATTTCCTTATTAATTCATTAAAAAACTAATGATATATTTTTGTATTCGAAAACAGGAGTGGAGTTAGCCTTTCGCTTAGGGGGTCGGCTGAGTCCAGTAGCTTTGGTCAAATCTTATATTTGTCTTATGAAATCTATTGAATATGTTTAAATTATTAATTTAGAACCTGGTAACCTAAAATAACGAGAATCCTGAATCCATAAGTTTCAAATCTTGGCTCCGCCTCTGTTCGAAAACTATTTAACTTTAAACTTTCGATTTTAGCCTTAATCAAAAGCTTTTATAGTCACACAAAATATTATGACATATTTAAGATTACAAATTTAAAAACTCATCATTTCTCTCCTAACTTCCTTTCCAAGTTAGCTACATCACATAAATTGGAAGAGAGAGTAGTACTTATCTTTACCTCATCTATACTAAAATGGCAGTCCTTTGCACAAAGTATCTCACATTTACACAGAGTCCAAAAAAAGGTAGCACCCCCAAGAATGTAAGGTAGACAGCCTTCCTTAGTACAACTTTACCTTTGCTTCAAAGCTGCCCCTAAGTCTAAAAAAAATGTAAAATGTTGCTGATATGGAGTGAACTGTGAACAGCTGACAGTCCAAGTGTGCTGGCAGGAGTCAACAGTGACCAGTTGACACAAATCATCACATATCTAATTAAACCAGAAACATCAGCAACGTGTGCTTTCTTCCTGTCCTCAAAGATTTTTCTTTTTTCTCTTCATCTTAGCTACAGTTTGACTTTTATTTTAATCTGTCAATTGTTCTTGCACACCAATTATCAAACTTTCTTGGATTTCTCAGCATTTGGGTGTTACTGTAACAACTATGAGTGATCAAAAGGATCAGGTCAATACAGCTGATAATGTAGGCTCTGATCTCCCTGCTGCCACTGCTGGTATGAAACTATTAACCTTAATGAATATGAGATCATTTGCTAACTAATTCACAATTTGATTTTATTATCTGTTATTATTGTTTTTTTTAGTTCTTTCTGCTGAGGATCGTGCAGATCTTGTAAATGCCATCAAGGTACTCTTTTTGTCCTTCTAAGTTACTTGCTAGACAATGTATGTTATTAGTGATATTGGCTTATTTTTAATTTATCTTGTGTTTTTTGGTTAAATCTGCCGCAGACCAAGCTTCATGATTTGGCAAAGGATCATTCTGGTTTGCTGGAAAAACTCCCCCCAAACATTAGGAAACGTGTTGATGTCCTCAGAGAGATTCAGGTTTTAAGAATTCATCTACCTGATAATGCTTATTTGAAGTTTTACATAGTGAGCTTGATCCTGATTGCACTCTTTTCTGGCATTATTTGTAATTATGCACTTTCAGGTATCATATTAAGAAGTTGATTCCTCAATGCATTTCTAGTTATCCAATGCAAGAACACTATTCTATCACAATAAAGCAGATCATTGTGTAACCATTATTTGCATCAACTAATTGAGTTTAGTTTTATAACTAGTGAAGTTAGGCTTATGGTTAAACTATAGTTGGTGTTAAGACAATCAAGAAAAAGACGTGTTATTGCCTCGTTTGGTTTTATATCATTTTCTTTCTATCTGTTTTCTCTGTTTTGGTTGCTTGAATCCAAAGCCTAGTCGGGTATAAATATCAAAATTTAGTCTTCCTTCCCATATTCGTTTCAATCCTTGATCTCTGACATGATATATGCAGGGCCAATATGATGAATTAGAAGGACAGTTCCTTGAGGAGAGGGCAACTTTGGAAGCGAAGTTCCAGAAGTTGTATGAGCCACTTTACAACAAGGTGAGGGTTTTTTTTTTTTTGTGTGTGTGTGTGTGTGTTGTATACATATATGTATAGCTGCTGAAACATATTCTTTGGTGCATATGCAGCGATATGAGATTGTCAATGGCGTGGTTGAAGCTGAAAATGACGGTACAGTAGATAAAGAAACCAATGAATCAGCAGGAGGTATTCTTTTGCGAGTCAATCATGTTTTCAGTCCTATGGTTTGCTATATTTCTGGTTTTGTATCTGATGAATAATGTGTCTTGCATGCAGATAAAGGTATCCCCCATTTCTGGCTGCTGGCAATGAAAAATAATGAAGCAATTGCTAAGGAGGTAACCTGAGTTTGATATTCCATTTAATTTCTCTGCTATAGCTTGTTCTACTGATTAACCAGTCTACATATATATCAGATTACTGAGCGAGATGAAGATGCGCTCCAGTATCTGAAAGATGTCAAATGGAGTAGACTTGAAGATGCCAAGGGCTTTAAGCTTGAGTTCTTTTTTGATACAAATCCCTATTTTAGCAGCATTGTGCTGACAAAAACATATCATATGATTAGCGAGGATGAACATATCCTTGAGAATGCAATAGGGTACAGCTATATTATTGTTTTGCCAATATGAAAACTCTCTCCGAGTTGCTTCCTTCTAAATGCATGTGTTTGTTGGTTATATTTAGGACAGAGATCGAATGGTTTCCTGGGAAAAGTTTGACGCAGAAGATCCTAAAGAAAAAACCAAAGAAGGGATCCGACGATACAAAACCAATTATAAAAACTGAGGAATGTGAAAGTTTCTTTCATTTTTTTGATCCACCCCAGCTGCCAGAAGATGCAGAGGAAATTGATGAGGAAACCGTAAGTGATTTTGTTGAATACATTATTTAAAACATGCAGACTGCTTTCCACTTCTTGCTGATAATTGGCCTCACTTTTTGGGCTGTATGTTTTGAAGGCTGAATTGCTTCAGAGTCAGATGGAACAAGATTATGAGATTGGGTAAGTTCTGTACTAATGACTGTTCAACCCCCGAGTAACTGATAGTGTAAAGTAGATGAATAGTTGAAATGACATGAAAAGCATGGTTATGCTGAATTTCACAATCTTCATCAACTTTGCTATTCTTGATAATGTGGCTTTTTCTGCAATATCTTTTATTTGATATATGCTAAACATTCATGGAAGAAACACTGTTGTATTCTTTGAATGTACAGTGCTAGGGGTCACAAGCTTCTTGTGCTGTCGCCTGTCGGATATTTGTTTCTTCAGCTTAACTGCCCTGCAGGGATGAGTAACTTTGTTCAAACTATAATCGGATTCCTTCGAGTAATAACTTATACAGTTGCCATTAAGATTAAAGAGTGAGTAGAAAGTTCGAGGATGACATCTCCATCTAGAAACATCAGTTAAGAAAAAGAACAAGTAGCATGCCCCCTATATCTGCCAAGTATTGGCAGGTGGAAAAATATCCTTAACATATTTGAACTGTCCAATAGCATATTCTTTCTAGAGATGTATGTCCACACATTGATTGCTAAGCTATTTTTCTGATCAAAAGCTGAGCTGTTTTATTGATTTTGTCATTGTAGGTCAACCATTCGAGAAAAGATCATTCCGCATGCCGTGTCTTGGTTTACTGGAGAGGCTGTCCCCATTGACAATGAAGAAGAAGTAGAAGAAGACGACGACAATGATGATGAGGAATATTATGTGGAAGAGAATGATGAAGAAGAGGATGATGAGAATGAGAAGGAAAAAGGGAATGTAAGAAATGTAAACAGCACCAATAAGGTAAATTATTTCTTTCTCCACCTCCCATTTTCCCTCCCTCATGGAAGGAGAAAAAGGGAAATCCTCAAGTTGAAGCATCTGCAATTTAACCATACAAGTGCTAAGATATTCTGAAATGTAGCTTCAGTAGATGTTTGATCTTACTGCTATTCTAGTGATTGTTTGCAAATGGTGCATGTTAAATCTAGATCTTAGTTCATCTTCTTGTTGTTCTTGACCACACTGCTATTATAGTGATGGTATCCAAAGAGCATATTAAATTTGAATTTTGGTTAATTTTCCTGTTATTTTCCTTCTCTTAGTCCAAATAACACACTTCTTCACTTTTGATAATTGCAGGGGAATGGCAGTGCAGAAACTAGAGGGCAGTAACGGTTTGAGTAGCCGCTCAGAGTTTCTGTTGTGGAAACCGTTTGCTTAATATATTGATTTTATTTATTTATTTAGTTATTAATTATTTATTTTTTTATTATCTTATACTCCCTCCGTTTCAATTTATGTGAACCCATTTGACTGGGCACGGAGTTTAAGAAAAGAGAGAAGACTTTTGAACTTGTGGTATAAAATGAGGCACATATATTTTGTGTGGCTATAAATCATTGCATAAAGGTAAATTGTTTCCAAATAGTGGAAGTGACCATTCTCTTTGGTACGGACTAAAAAGGAAATAGGTTCACATAAATTGAAGCGAAGGGAGTACTATGTTTCTCTGAAATGGCCATTGGGCAGGAAGACAGTTGCTATTTTTGAACAAGCAGCTCAATGGTTTATCCAGCAATTTAGCAGATTCATGAGCTTGCAGTGTTGATTTTTTCTGATATGTGAGACAATTCCTATTTTCATGTGAGATAATTCCTATTTGTAGCAAACTGGTAAACATAGTTTCCTGAGTTGTTGCTCATTCCCCAGTATTTAGATATTTAACTTGGGAAGTAGCTTTATCTGGTGAATTCAAGGCATATGGAGAGAGGAGGCCAAAAAGAGGCAGCTTTAGATATTATGGAACAAAATCCTTCGGGGTATGAAGTAAAATATTTCCCTCGAGGAAAATGATTTTCAAATTTCAATGTTTTGGCTACCTTAAAATATGGAAAATGTATTCCACCAAAATGGGGAAAATGACTTCCCTCCCCTATGGAAGGAAGTCATTTTTCTTTTAGAGATATTTCATTGTTATACATCTTTAGTATCCAAAACATCACCAGAACATATCATACCATATATTACACCTTGCACATTCTCATATATCACACACTTCATACCCAACCAAATACACAAGGCAAATACTTTTCTTCACACTAGGGAAATATTTTCCTCTATTCCAGCAAGACTTTTGCTACAAAATTCAAAATAGTAATTGTAAATGGTAAAGGACTGCAATGTGCGTAACTTTGACAGTAAAAGTTCTGTTTTATATTGTGAACCAAGTGGAAAGAATCTGGACATGTTTACTACACTGTATATTTGTCACCTTTGAGGTCTATCAAAATGCATCTTTTTACCAAGTAAGGCTAATCTAATTTGGTTTTTGTACCATGGCTTTATTTTCTAATCCCATTTGTCATTGATTAACATTGACCTGAAACATCTTGTGCTATAATCCACTCCAATTCATGAACTTTTTCACCTCATCATATAACACTAAAACAGCTGCTGCTCCAGTACTTCTGAAAATATTCGAGAGAGCTCCGCGGTAAAATGAAGTAAATCCTTCTGTCTTGTAAATCCTCCGCCAACAATCCAATGTGTTTCTGTACATTGGCTTCTCCAAGCCAGATTGCATCATCATTCGCCTCCGAACTGTATCCAATGGATAGGACAACAGGCCCGCAGATGTTGTGACAGCTTGAGCTACCAACCATCGTTTCCATAATGGTACCTCCGCTTCAGAATTCTTGGCCATCTTGTCTTTCATGGTGTCGAAACCCCCAAAGTAAAGCCCTCTGTGAACGATCATCCCATGAAGAGATGCAGGAAGCCCCCTGTAAATGCCTCGAATCCCATCTTTCTCATGTATTGTCCTCAGAAAGTGGTAAATGCCACGGAACTGACGAGTTTCGTACCGACCAAGGTCAGCTGCGAGCCGTGTATGTGCAATATCTAGAGGATAGATGATGATCAATGTTGTACAACCAGCTGCAGACCCAGCAACAAAATTAGCCGATGAACCAGCCAAAAGGTGACCATCTCGAAAGTTGCTGTGTAAGATATTCCTATAGAGATCCTGTGTTCAGAAAAGCATGCGATCAGTTCTTGAGACAAAATCTCTTCAGTATTAAATGTGTTTTAAACCCTGTATCTGACTCAAAGCTCTGTGCATGCGAGCCAATGAGAGAAAATAAAAGGATATCATAGTATTGCTGACTCTAACAACTACCCCTAAAAAGTAGTATATGATGGATTTAACATGTCAGAGAAACAATGTAGAGAAGGGTCTCCCTTTTTTTTTTTTTTTTTTGATAAGGTAAGGAGAAGGGTCTCTTTTCTTTCAACAAAGAAATAAAGAAATGACTTGTAACTTATGGTGTAAACGCTTTCCAATTCCTAAATTAGCAGACAATCGAGGAAACAATTTTCAATACAGACTATTACGACGTAAACTAAAGCCTTGGAAATGCTTATTTTCTAGTGTATTAACAAGTTTCATGGATCTCCATTCTCCAATGACCTTTCACATGAGAATCCAGAAGATTGAAAACTGAGAAACAGGTAAAACATGCAGCTCAGAACTCAAAAATCTTCTTGCAAAGAGTCATCCCTAGCTCCTGTATCAAGATACTTGCCAGCAAGAACAAGAAGTGTGACAGATTTCAGCTTTACAGCCCTAATTCAAGCAAATATAGCAAGGATTAAGTTCTTTTAAAGACTATCTTTTGTATATAGAAATATTTCCGAGCCATCCTTAGTTCTTTCAATTCATCTTTTTAATTTAGCTTCAGCACTGGAATATGATAGTGGAATGTGCTAGTTAGAGTATTAGCTAGCTAACTTTAAACTAACACAAACTTTTCAAGCCAAATTCATTTATTCGCGTAGTATGCATAAAGGAGGAATCATGGATACCATGAACATGTTGTTGACACAACAGCTTCTGCTTTGACTCGTAACTCAACATTAATTATCTTACACGTTCTTCCAGAATAAGGGAAACAAAACGTAGGGGTTTCTAGGTCAGAGGGAGCAGGAAAGAAAGAAAAAGGACCTAATAAAATTAGTTGCCTTTTAAAGATCCATTATTTCCATCCCTTTCCTTCCATTCCCATCCTAGACAATTGACCCTAAGGTAACATACTGTTGTAGTCGAGTCCGATGCCAGAACCAGTTGAACATGATTCGAGCACGACAGCATTAGAAGAAAATGATGAGAGCCTTCTAATAGATTACACATGCACTGTAACGTTATGCTCTCTTTAGGATGTGGTTGCGTTGAATATTTACCATTGTTGTAATGTTGAATTACTTGACAACATTCTTTCTCTCCGTCTAGAATCAATGACATTACCAAATTATTATGTCCTTTCTGTCTTTTCATAATTTTTCTTTAGTATCTCTGTTTAGTTCATGATGTATCCCCTTAGTTTTCAAGATATTCACATCTTCATGTTCACGTGAAATGCCGCTTAGACTTTAGCAGAAGATTAAAAATAATTATTTTCTTTCTATAATCAAGAAATCTCCTGTAGGTTAGCTGGCTCGCGCCCAGTGGCGTATGGGCCTGCCAGTCTACCCTCCTCCCACTTAAATATCAGACTTTGGTCAGCGGCAGGTTCGAACTTGTGACATACACCTACCGCACATCCTGCATCGTACTTCCTTCACCGCTTAACCAACATCTAAGGGGGCAAGATCTGAAATAAATCTTGTGCGTATTCAATCCAATGACATATGTTACATACAGATGCAAGCGGAACATTCACACACTTCTTGGCAAAGGCCTCCCTCTTCCGTCTTCCTCTTTATCCTTTAACTTCTTAATTTCTCTTTCTATTATAACTAGTGTTTAGCTTTTTCATTTAGCAAACTCTTAGCTTTGGTACTTCCAATCTAGCCAGTGTGGTAAAGTCCAGACTGGAAAGGACTGACGGCCATTGCTTTTCCAAATGAACATGAAAGAAGAGATGGAAATGGACCAGGGTAGAGTACGACCTGCCACATGTAGAGTAAAGTGGCGGCGATGGGGATATGTTAGTCGGCACCAGAGCAAAGAGAACCTCTCAAAGAAGGCAAGCCGAGGTGGGACAGAGTGAAGTGAGCAAAACAATGGCTCCAGTCTCTCTTAACATTAGCGCTTTGTCCCTCTCCTTTTACAGCAGCATGCCCATTCTCAGCTGAAAATACCACCCATAGGTGGTACATGTTTCCACCCTCATCCATAACAGCCTTTCCTTCAAGTCCCTCCACTTCCAAAAGTTTTTCTCTACAGAAAATTCCTCTGACCAAACTCTTTCAACCACCCACAACAAATCCCTTGTACAGAAGAATTTGAATGCAGTGGATCAACATTGCTGCAGCCAACCCGAAGAAGAAAAGAGTTGGTAAGAATTTGACACCTAAAACTACAAACGTCTAGTTTCTAGAGGAGGTTGGTGTTGGATGAATAAACTTTCTTCCAAGAATGATTAGTAAATGATCTTTAGATGAAATTCCAGGTCTATTTATCTTTACTTACGTTCATGGTTGCTGGATTTTCTGGATATCCTTAGAGAGAACATATGAACTAGGAAAGAAAGCTGGAGGTGATTTTGCGGAAGAGGGTAGTTAAGGGGTATGCAGGACAGATCGTTAGTGGGTTATTGAGCCTGAGGCACAGCACTGTGTTGAAGCGGGATAAGACAAAACCGCCCCATTGCCATTGTTATCTAAAAGCCTCTTCTCCAAAAAGCAAGCTAGCATTTGGGAAAATAAAGAAACTTGATTGAACAGTCACTTATCCAACTAGGAAAGTTATACTTGAACACAGAAAGGTCATCAGATGGAAGTTGATTTCTTGCTGAAAGAAAGCTGATTTTGTTTACAGTGTCATGTTTCCAGAAGCATAAAAAATCGATCTGGTTTTTCAATTTCTGATACCTCAGAAACGACAATGTTGTTCTAAGCATTTTAAAGACAAAAGGGATGACCAAATTAGAGTGGACTTGATGTTTACAGGTAGAGATATGGGAAGGAGTTGGAAGCAGGCACCAGATTAGTGATAAACTATTGAGAAGGACAAAAACAAAAGACTAAAACTTGGATCTTACTCGCAGTTGATTCCAGATGAAGTTCAAAGACAGATTTGCTAATTCAAGAATACAAAAAAGAAACATACTATACGCATATGATCTTAGCCAATGCTATGCAAGGCCTGATATTGTCTTAAGACCAAAAACCTTGAGATATATTTTTATAGACCAAAGATATTGTTGCATGAGTTTTGAGCTGCTTGAAAGAAAGAAAAGAAAAAGCTGGTAATCAGCATCTCTTTCAGGTTATGCATCAATTCATGGTGCTGCATGACAAGCTACCTGCAATCTTCTTACACTTCTGCAATTTAAGCCTCAATTTATTTTCATTTTGTATTTCCTTCTATATGGGTACTTTGCGGAGCTACATTTTCCTTTCATCGAGCTCTTACAGTTTCTTTTAATATGGGTGTTGTCTGGACTAGCTTGGCGCACCTCGACCACTCCACCGGGTACTTATTACTTCCCACCAGCACAGATACCAAGTAAATCTGCTCACCAAGGATTAGGCAAATGAGAATAAATCATCTAGTGTTTTTTGTCTCTGCTCGGATTTTAATCCAGGTCTCTATATGATTTGTACCCAATTCACTGATAACTAGGTCATACACCGAGTGCCTATCTAGCCTACATTTCACAATAAGAATCTATATACAATATAGCTAAGCAACAATGGGAAAATATGAACAAGTTTATGCATCACTTTCGAAGTAAGAGATCTTAGCATTTTGTTAGCACTTGATTAGTTCATAGTTGCTGGCATTTTCCTACTCAGCATTTCCAAAATCAAGACCTAAATAATAGATTGTCCCAGTAAGTTTTTACCTCCATTCAACTATGCAACTACCCTCTAAAGATTCTTTTCTTGATAATCAAGTAATTTTATTAATATACACCAAGATGGTTGTGAGTATACAAATACATATGTTACAAGTACGTCGTAAACATCCAGGAAACAAACCGAACAATCTATATAGCGATGAATACCCTCGATGCACCAAAAAATTAACTAAATGGAGAAGGAGCATTTGACTTTTGACAAAGAGCTCTCTATTCTGTCAGAAGTCTTTTATTCTTTCTCTCAGTACCAGCCAAAAAACACATGACGAAACTGTCTTAACATTTCTCTCCTTGCATTTAACTTGTTCAATCTCCAAATCATGAATCACCTACTATTTTAGCATTGAAAATCTATATTTTCCATAACAACAACCATATGAATCTTGTTTCACCTCCTTCGGCCAGTAGATTGTAGTATGACTTCGACGAGAACTTTTAGGAGATCTACCTCTAAAAGTCTCTCTGAGAAGTCATGCTACCCTATCCTCTAAACCATTCAAAAAAGAACCACATTTTGTACGCATATGTCACTTTCTTCCAACACAACCAACATTTCGAAACTTCAGCATATATGTGCTCAAGACTACCAAAGAAAAATATAGTTTCCATTTCATGAAATCAAGTGACAATATGCCCTTATTCACCCTGACAGAATAGAATTCTGAACTCTTAATCAGCTATACACATTTACATTTACCAATATAAAGAACTGTCAAATGACATCAATAACCAACAGGAATATCAAGTCAACTAAATGTAGCGAACTTTCAATATCATCATACATTATTAAAATTGGTGGGCAGCCCATGCACAAAGCATCCCGCATTCATGCAGGGTCCAGGGAAAGACCGCACTCCAAGGGGTATGATGTAATGCAAGCATTAGTGGCTGCTTCTACTGCTCGAACTTGTGACCTATAGGTCATGTGGAGACAACTTTACCGTTGCTTTTCACAGAATAATTAGATCAGGGATTCACAGACACAAGAAGTTACAAAGCAAATGTTCAATAAAAAGAAATCCATTTCTTGCAAATGTTACAGAACACAAAATGAGCTGAAATGTGAATAGTGAGAAGAGTAGTTTACCTTAAGAGAGAAGTTGAGAGCAACAGATGGGTAATATCTGAGGACACTGCTACCATTGCCCCTCCAAAGAGAAAGAACCCCTTCTTCCTTAACAGTACGTACTATGCAATCAAACATGCCCTTAAACCTCCTGTGCGGACCACTCAATATGGCTGTATTGCTTTCTTGAGTCTGCAACAACAGCTTAGCTCTCTCAATTGGTGCCACAATCGTGTGCACAGCACCCCCCATCAATGCCCCTGCCATTAGATCTCGATTGAAAGTTGTCCACCAATTGGACGGCTCAGATTTTCTTGAAACGAAACCCTTCGGTTCACCTTCACCATCCTCCTCCACCATTTTCTATTTCTTGTTTTTTTTAGATTGGAAGTAAAAAATTGAATTTTGTAAGGTTTCTTATATGGGTTTTGATTGTACCTGAGGTTTCTTGATTCAGAAAGATTAAAAACAAACTTCTGGTGTTGCTTTTTAAAATAAAAATGCAATCTTAGTAAAGTTTCCTATATGGGGTTTCAAGATTCAGGGAAAGGGAAACAGAACTTCTGGGGTGGCTTTGATTCTCTTCCCCTTGTAATGTTATTCTTCCTTTCTCTTTTTATACAATCTTTTTTGGAGGAGAGTATAACAGAATTCCAAAGCGCGGTTCATTTGGTTGATGGGGTTGTTGAGTATTTAGATAGATATTTGGGTTTTTTGAGTTTAGCTTCAACCTGGCCTCCACTTACCTTTTCTATATTAACTTTGACTTTTCTTGTTAATATTTGGTTTTTAGTTTTCTAATAGAGTATAAAATGATAAAACAGGTCGTACCCCAAATCCCTATATTATCTTTTCTATATGGTACAAGGTAATATTAATAATATCTATTACTCCATTATCAAAGAGAGTAGCAAAGAGAAAGGAGTAGCATAAAAAAGTAAATTGGAGTACAGGAAATGCAGACTAATTTTTTCATTCTTCTGTTTTTTTTTTCGAGAAAAGGGTAGTATATATATACTTATAAGAAATGCAAATTGGAGTATAAGAACTGCATGCAGTACGTACTAATATCTTCTTTTATTTTCTTTTTTGAGAAAACTGTGGAATATACATCACTTTGTTATAAGAAAAATTAATTTATGGTGGATGTCTACTCTTCTCCGTTATCTTCGTAACTCACACTACTCTAATACTTATGGAGTTATGATTGTAACTACATGATCTTCATCTCAAATGCTTAATGATATGTTTACAATAGTGATTCTTCACTTTTCATGCCTATATAAAGGTCTTGTAATAGATAGGAAAGATACACAATTGAAGAAGAAAATTTCTTCCTTCTCTCTATCTCTATTTCTTGTTCATGTTTTATTAAATTACTTTTATTTCATAACATATTATTAGCACGATGCTCTTATCAATTGAGATATCTATTTCTATAAGGTATTATCTCCTTCCTAAAAGAGTAAGTCAATTTCTTCCCAATCCAGAATAGTAAGATGACTCAGCTTGCTGGATATTTTTAATTCTTTTTAGTTCTGTTCAAAATTACTAGTCATATGCATGTGTCATTTCGTTTTCATGATTTTTTATTTGCACGAAATGTTATGTGTTGATTAATAGTCTTTACTGTTTTTCATATGTATGAACCAATAATTTAAAAATTATTTATTTAATCTACTACTAGTTGTAGTGTGCATTAACTAATACTTAGATAAGGTAATATCATCAACGTTTATATCTAGCTAGTTTATTGGGACATATTTTGCATAAATACAAAATATGCTAGTAACAATGATTAAGCTTTCTTGTTTTCTGGAGTAGAATACATCTCATTACACTTTAGATTAATTTATGGTTAATGAAATGGCAGTTCATGATATATAGTACTATATCTAAATAATATGTTTTGATAAGTTTACATATAGTATATTAGTATATTAGTATATACTAGACCAAAATTATCGTTGATAATATTCCTTATCATTTTTAATTCACTTATTTTAATCATAGTATTTAATATGTTGAACTTATTAAAGTTTGAATTTATGGTTATTTAAAATTATGTTACCTTCCCTGAATTAAATCAGACAATTTGTGATAAACGTAATATAAGGATAAGACGGTGGGCTCAAGTCCCAATGCACCATGAGGGTAAGGCGTCGAGTGTGAGTCCCGATGCACCGTGATTATAAGAGTTGGGTTTGAGTCCTAATTCATTATAGTCTAACATGCCCTTATATGGATAAGAGTTGATGACATAATGATGATTAAAGAAAAATAATATATTTTTCATGAAAAAGGCTTGAAGATTGTCCCACTTGATTTGCTCCATTCTTGAAGTGAATGTGGTAACGGCGTATAATAAGTCTAAATGAAGACAAGTGGTTGACCAATGAACGTAGGCGTTTCAAGATCAAAATAATTATAGTTGTCACACCTCTTTTCGTACACTCCCCGGGGAGGAAATGTATAAAAATGAGTTTTTCCAATTAAAGTGACATTAATCGAAATGGGATTATTTAATTATTTTCAGAGTCGCCACTTGGAAATTTAAATTGGTGTTCCAAGTCACCGGTTTTATCCCAGATCGAGGAAAAGGTTTGACCTTCTTAAAGAAGTCTGCGAACCAGAAATTCTGAGTAAGGAATTCTGTTAACCCGCGGGAAGGTGTTAGGCACCCTCGGGTTCCGTGGTTTCAGCACGGTCGCTTTATTGTCATAATCGGCTTATTATCTGATTTTAGTACCTATTATTAACCTACGGTGAACTTTACTTTATTCCGCTTTTCCGCTTTTAAATTATTGGAGAATTGCGATGTTAATCAAAATATGTCACGAATTACGTCACATAAATGCACCCGTAATTTGTAATACCTTTTAATTAAACATCGGGATTTTGAATTTGGGTCACATAAATGCGGACCCGAATTTAGGAAATTTAATTATTAGAATAGCGCGCCTAAAGCAACTATGTGTTTTAAATTTGTCGAGGGCCATGGAATTTGCTAAATAGCGCGCCTCGATTTTCTAAATGTTTAATTAGTGAGGGCCATATGTTTGTAAATTTATTTGATATGGCACGCCTCAAATTAATTTAAAAGGCTCTACTATTTAAAATTGTTAAAATCGAATCACCTAAAAGGCACCCCCGAATTTAATATCGTCACTATGTCACGGGAGCCGTACCCATAGTGACAACGTAATTAATCATACCTAGAAACGAGTCACCAATATTTGAGACGATAATCATTCCAACTCATACTTTAACTAATTAAAGGGCCACTGATAATCGTCATTAATTATGTGGCGCACCTCTGTTAAGGAAATATTTATGCTTAAAAGGTCTACTAGACAATGGATATTCTAATTAATGGCTAAGTCTAAACATTCAGTCCCTCTAATTTGAAGATCGATGAAATATATTGCCATTTGATTGTAATGGTTACATTTGATCTTGCACAAACAGCAATTTCGAAGACTGGCATCCCTAAACAAAACATTACACGTACTCACAAATATAGAAAAGTTTAAACAATAATCACATTTGAAATGTTGTACTAACAGCATCAATTCTGGACAAATCTTCCTAAGCTGGCCATCTCACATAATTACGAATATAACCAAACCTCACAAAAATCAGTATATTCAAACTTAAAGCTGATTTCCAGAAAAATACAGCCCTATTGGTTCAAAACAACATCTCTACCATATGCATTTTTGAACTAGTCAGCCTATCCTGATAACAGAGGTAGCTATGATTTGAATCCGGCATAAATTGTATTAATTCACAACAAACATCTTACATCCGTTGGCACAATTGACTTACAATTGTTGACTACTGAATAAACATACTCAATTGCGACCTGACCATTACATGAATACTGCCAATCTTTAGAAAGCAATTAGTCTAAGAACATGCCCATGAATACAACTTCATCACAGCCAACAACCATCAGCTTCGAAACAGCACATCCATATTTTGGATTTACAATAAAAATGCTATTGCTAGGACACTAATGATATAATCAAACCTTGAATCAGACTGTCTTAGGAGTGCAGCCATAATCCAGCAGTCCTAAAGATGTTTGAACCAATTTATGCATTCTATCAAAATTTATAATGCCCATGCCATGGCGAGGGGAATTACTTACTGGTCTAAGTTAATAGACCTACAACTGATTGCGGACACTGGTATGTTAACCTGCTAAGGGACCTCAAGTGGCAGGCTCAACTTTAATTTGAGTGTTCACAGATCCATAATAACTAACATCATGCCTTTGACTCCTTCTTCTAAGGAGTGTGCCCAGAACAGAATATCAGATACCCAGGATTTAATTTAAGCATATGAGACAATAGTTATTTAACCATACGCGATTATCAGTCATGAACAAATAAATAGACAGAACATATAGAAGCAAAATTTTGAGCAAAAGAAAAACATTCCAGCAATAGTCATTCAAACGTATGAGGATATTTATCAGCTGTAAATGAGTGAATCAAGCAGAAACAGTTCATTCGTTCATATTCTCAATCGAGGATACAAAAGGTCGAGTCATACCTATGTGAAGCGAATACTTAAGCAACTTCGACGAAGCAAACAGCGAACAGTCAACTGCAATCGCGACTAATCAAGGCCATACCTCGAATAATCTATGCTAATGCAGCAACAGACACACAGCAACAGCAACTAAAGGAGCAAACGAACAACACCAGCTTCAAACCCCAAACGATTTCTCTTTTTTTTTTTTGTATCCTTCTCGCTGTTTTTTTTTTTACAAAAAAAAACAGAGAAAACTTTTCTCTTTTTTCTAGGTTTCTTTAGACCAATTTCTGGAAAAATACTTTTGTTCTTAGAGTTCTCCCACACGAAAAGATCCGACCTCCAACTCTCTGTTCTTTCTTTTTGTTTCTTCACTGTTTTTTCTGTTTTCTTTTCTCCTCAATATTTCAGACTCTAGAACCTTTTTTCCTTCTCTGAAAAATTTCAGCCCTCAAACCATTTTCTCTCCCTTTTTTCAAATGAAACCCAAAATATATAGGGTCTTCCCCCAAGTCCTCTCCCCCCCAGAAACCCGAAAATAAACAAAAAAAAATGAAGGAAAAATCCCCCTCACCTCCAAAACCGTGAATCTTCTGAAATCCTCTTTTGAAACCAAATCGGGACAGATGGAAGGCGGGGATCGATTGAGAATCGATCCACGGTCCCCATTTGACCCGAAAATGATCCCCAAATTGCAAGAACACTCGAGTGTACACATCTTTTGTCAGGGTTTGTTAGGGGCTGGAGTACGTGGGGAGAAGGGGGGACCACAGACGAGTTGGGGTTTCAACTCGTCCGATTTTGGGCGAGTTTGGTGGCGGAAATCGGCGGGGAGGGGGGCTGGGCAGTGGGGCGCGGCGGAAAAGGGGGAGGGAAATATTAGGTTAGGGTTTGGTTTAGGATTTTTTATATTTAGGGGAGGATGATTCATGGCCGTTGATCTTATTGTGATCAACGGTCCAGATGAGGCAAGGGATAAAGGGGTTGGGCTGCTGATTTGGGCTAGGCATTTGGGCTCATTTCTTTTGAAATTGTGGCCCAATTCGTTTTTAACCTTAATTAACCCCTAAAAATGTAAAATTAATCCAAAGTAATTATATACAAAAATTATATTAATCCTTGAATCTACTAATTAAAGATTAGAAATTAAACAAAGTATAAAATGAATCATTTTCGTGATTTTTAATTTTGTAAAACACTTAATTACTAATTCAATCTAAAAAATGTAAAAATAAGTCCTAAATGCAATGCATAATATTTTTGAGTGTTTTCAATAATTAATTAATTGACCAAATGGCCGATACCTAATTAAAACTATTTATTGATTTTTATATAGGAGTATTTCGGGCAGGGCAAAAATCACGTGCTCACAAATACTATCATAATAAATTATGAATTGTTCCACTAAAAATTCGTAATTGCACTCCTTAATTCAATTTCAAAATTCTTCCATTAAACCTTATTTAACTCCCCATGTTAAGATTCAGATACTAATCAAATAAATTAAATTACTGACAATTTAATTC
>MCJB01052554.1:0-23076 GCA_002018475.1 Nicotiana obtusifolia | reverse complement strand
ATTTGCTTCTTGAGCTTCATGTTCCGGTCCTCAAAGCTACGGTAGTTTATTGTGACAACGTCTCAGCCGTTTATTTGTTAGGCAACCCCGTGCAGCACCAGCGTACCAAACACGTAGAAATGGATATTCACTTTGTTCGGGAGAAAGTTCAGATCGGTCACATTCGAGTTCTTCATGTGCCGTCTTCATCACAGTATGCGGACATCTTTACTAAAGGACTCCCGAGATACGTATTTGACTCGTTTCGATCCAGCTTAAACGTTTCAGCCTACCCACGTTCAAGCTGACGGGGACTATTAGGAGAATATATTTTATATTAGGAAAGTATATTTTATATTAGGAGAATATATTTTATATTAGGAAAGTATCTTTATTATTCCATATCTTCCATTGATTTGATTTAGTTCCTATACTAATCCCTATTGGTCTTTGATTTGTATTCTAGCACTATAAATAGGGATCATGTAAATCATTGAGAATCAATAAAGAAGATCATATTCCTTCACGATCAATCGCGAAATTTCAGTAATAAAGAATTTGCTCTCTGGTAAGCAAAGGAAAGCAGATTAACCAAGACGTAAAGGCAGTTTGACAAAGGCACAAAGAGTCTCCCTCATGAACACATAAGGAAGACGGGTTTGTTCGTGCTTCAACTCGATCTAAGTGTTACGAGGTTACTCTTCTAGGATCAACTTGCTTCAAATTTACCACTAATAAAATAATTTATTAATTTTCGGAATAATCCTATCAGTGAATGATGCTATGAGTCATTATGTAGTAGGCTTATATAATGAATTGAGTTTTTCACTGCTCTCCGGAGTGATAAGGTGAATAATTCCTTATTCTAGCTTCAAACGAGCATCTTTGCACGAATCAATACTATAGTCTATAGTTGATAGATGGTTTTATTTCAAAATTCCAATTTAACATACAACCGTCACTTCATCTTAATAGACGACCAAAGCCTCCATAGTAGTGAGGTATATTTTAACTATCTTCGGTATCAGCCCAGAATATTTAACATACCTATGAAAAAATCAGTAACAATTGAAAGATGCGGAGAACGAGATCAAAAGTTGCAGTAATCATAGTTTATGACATTAAACTAAATGCATTCCACGAAGGAGAAAATGAAGATGACAGATCAAGGAATGTATACAACCATTTATTTTCAATATGATACCACTATTGATTAGTTGTTCAAACAGACATAAATGTAATTATATTTGAAAAAAAGTAGTGTGTTATTACCAAATTGAGATGCAAGCATGGGCTGCCCACTGAAAAATGACTTAATAATTGCAGTGCATAGAAAAGAAATATCCAATTCGAAACCAAGGGAAACACAAAAATTAATAAACAAGTATACAATTTTGTGTGGTTGTCATTGGAGTTGATCGAATGCATGAATTAATTTCGTGCATAGAACATTATTTGGTTGCTTGAAAAATGAAGAAGATGAGTTAAAACCTTATTGAAAGCCATTGAAGAAACTTGAAGCTTGGGTTAGAAGTTCGGAATGCGTAATTGTGATTTGTTTCGATTGAGTGTAAACAACAACAACAAACCTAGTGTAACCCCACAAATAGGGGTTTATGGAGGGTATTATGTGCGCAACGTTACCCCTATCTTGTGCAGGTAGAGAGGCTGTTTCTGGTAGATCCTCTGGCTCCAAGTAAGCATGCAAATCACAACAGTATAGAGGAGAAATACAGTAGTGTAAGAATTAGAAAAGCAGTAACAACAACGAGGAAGTAGAGCAACCAAAACACAAGCAATATCAGGTAGTAATAGAATTATAAGCACATGGAGATTCTAAAGTGCATAACTATTATTGGAAGGAAAGGGAAGACGTGCACTGCTTACTAGCCTTCAACCCTAATCATCACCCTCCATGCCCGCCTATCAACGTTCATGTCTTCGATGAGCTGAAGATGCATCATGTCCTGCCTAATCACTTCACCCCATTACTTTGTCCTACCTCTGCCTTTCTTCAGATCCACCATCGTCAATCTCTCACACCTCCTTACTGGGGCATCCGAACACCTCCTCTTCATATGTCCGAACCATCTCAACCCCGCTTCCCGCATTTGTCTACGACAGAGGCTACAATTACCTTGTCCCGAATATTTCCATTCTTGACCATGTCAATTTTGGAACGAGGAGATGGTTCCAGAATTGGATTATATTGAAAACATCTTAAGAATTTTGAATCTCAATTTTGGAATGATTTGGTGAAGATTTGAAGTGATTTTAGTTGAATTTGAGCTACGAAAGAAGATGAAGTTTCTACTATGTATAATTGTGTATATCTTTTGTATGTAAGTGCACATCCCTACATATCTCTAATGTATACCATGTATATCTTAATTTGTATATTCATGTAAACATGTGTGTGATATACATGGATATAAAGCAAGATACATGTGTTACAAAACACTTTTCCAACTAGATCAACTAAGTATTTGACTACAAACAAGTCTATATCACCTTCTTTCTCCAATTTCGTATATTGCTTCGTTTATTTGTTCTCGACAAATTTCAACCACATATTAAAAAATTATTTTTTTCCTAAGTATTTTTAATAGGGATTGTTACACAAATAGCCGGTCAGATTCAATATTTATTTTTTCTAGTCGGTATACATAGATTATATATTGATTATACATATTTATACATATATTATACATGAATAATACATATATCATCAATCCGCTGGCTATTTTTAATTTAAGAGAGTAGCTGAGAGTCTATTTGAGTTAATTCTTCTTTTTAATATTTTATATCATCAGCAACTTTTTGTTGACCAAAAGGGTAAATGGTTCTAAGAGTAAGTAGCCGTACACATTTTATTTTTGGGTATATTTTTGTAAATGTCTCTATTTAATATCATCAGGTCAAGTTTCGACAAGTTAATAAGTTTGATATGGTAACTTAAAAATTTAAATAAGTTACTTGCTTTAACATATTAAAATAGACATGTTAAAAAATTCTTTATGATGTCAGTGTGTACAAGTTAATACCTTTTACCTTTATTTTTTAAAATATATGCAACAGCTAAGTAAACAATAAAGAGATAAGTAACTATATTCTATTACTTGCAAATGTCTAGTTCGGTCCTTAGTTCTAAGCAAAACTTACATAACATGTAATTAGAAGGGAGGTGAAGACAACCTAGATTACATTATTACAATGCCTTCTTGTCCAAAAATACAATAAAACTTACTTACAATATCCACATTATGTGATTCTTTTTTGGAAAATTGCTTTCAGAATGAGTGATTTCTACAAAGCGATAACACTATCAATTTTTGGAATATTTTCCATAAAAGCAGCAGGAAGAAGAAAATTCGGCACCATGAAATATCTGGAAAAATCACCGAGTTATCTGTTACTAATATCATCCGCTGAAGACTCAGAAGCTGTATCGTCCAACGTTGAGGTTGAGGCTGTGTCCACCGAGCTACTATCACTATCCGATGATGCAAAACTTTGGTCCTCCAATGGTTGTTTCAAGTGCCAATACATTATACTTGCTGTCAGCGTAAGGATCATCTTTTGATTTACCTGATTAAACAATAACAGTTCTAGATATATGAAAAATATTATTGTAAAATCTTACATCAGACAAAAAGAAAAAAAAAACAGTAGTTTTGATATTATTCAGGGAATTATTTGAATTATTTTACGCTTAAAGCAAACAGTTC
This sequence comes from Nicotiana obtusifolia, assembly GCA_002018475.1. Taxonomy (NCBI): domain Eukaryota; kingdom Viridiplantae; phylum Streptophyta; class Magnoliopsida; order Solanales; family Solanaceae; genus Nicotiana; species Nicotiana obtusifolia. Next base: position 19,369 of record MCJB01052554.1, on the reverse strand, counting down.
TTTTTGGTCGTTAACAAGAGGTAACATGGACATCAAAAAAACAAATGAAGGTAATTTTTTTTTTTCCGAAATGTGATATGGAAACCACTATAAAGAAAGGACGCATCAATTATTATGATGTCTCAGCGGCATAAACAAAAGTAAAAGAAAGTGCAAAATTGACGACTACATACAAATGAGAAGTTACCTCAATTAAATCTTCAGGTAACAAAAATATTGAACATCCGAGCTTTCTCGCGATACTGATTATGTAGGTCGCGTTCATTTTCTTCTGCTCATCTACATCATCCAAAATTTTGCATAATCGAAGAGTCAACCTCAGACATACTAACGGTAGCCATGAACTGTGAAAGCATAGGAGCACTAAAAGGTACAGATTCATAAAGGTATGGTTTTTCGCTCCCACATAGTAAGTCAAGGGAAAGGAAACTATATCATTGCGACTGTTGTTGGAATTCAAAAGAATTGATCGAAACAGAAATTCTTCAGTAATTTCAACTGTCTTTTTCTTTTCGTTTCAACTATGATAAATGACCCTTTCGAAAGGTCCAGACATCAAACTTATGCAATATGATTCATTGCCCCCAAACAGATAGTATAGTTAGGCAAATGCAGAAAAATCTTTCACATGCAAAATGTGACACAAAAGTTTGGTTGTTGTGCTTAGGTTTCCTAAAACTTTAGCTGATTGGAGGGTGAACCTCCTGTATGTGAAAACCTTGGTACCCTTATTAAATAGAAAAACTATTAAAACCTTGGTACCTCTGTTACCTAGGGAAAAATATTTGTATCAAATATCACCATATTTTCATACACTATTTTCCAGCACCTATGTTTAGATCCTAGCTCATATCATTCAGTAGGGCATCCCAGAACATTTCCATCCAACTGCATTTGATAATTCAGTATCTAATGCAAAGAAATATACTCCGAGGAAAGAACAAGGAAAAATTCTTGTGTCCATACCAGCAAGCAAGTTTATTGACTTAAACAATTGAAAGATGGAACCTGTTTCTGAAAGAAAATTACCAGTTTCCCCTTTTGTAACAAGACTCCAGTTAACAGCTCGAGGGTGAACAGAACTTAGCAGTTCAAGGAAAAAGATTCCAGTTGACAAACTCTTATCCTGTAAATAAAACAAAGTCTTCACCTTCTTCATCGTGGTGACAAGAGGTAAAATACTAGAAAACTCAAGATATATATGGCCATCTTGTAGCACATTATGCAACTCATGCCTTCTCCAACAACTATATCTCCCTTCTCCAACATGGGACATTTACTCGGAGGCAGAACACGTGATTGCGGTATTCTAATTCTAAATATGCCTCAGACCTATAATAATGCAATAAAGTATTCAACTCATCAGAAGCTGATATTCCACCGAAAATGAATGAATGGTTTACTATAGAATTTACTTGTTTCTTCAAAACTTGGTTCTCATATTTATTCGGCGTGTTCCATGGGTAAAGGAGTACACACATGCATAGCTTGTTCAATTTAACATGACACGATTCTAAGACCAATATAAACTTTTAACTGTTTCTCCATCACAAGCTTCAAACTTTTGAAAACTAGGTTCAACTGAGAACCCACTCTTTACCTAGCTTGATTGTACTTGAAACAGAAAATATTTAATGACTGCTATGCTAACCCATTGATTTACAGAAATAGCCCCTTAAAGGTCTGCCAACTCCATTATTCTGATTTCAGGAAGTTGAAACAACAGGAGATGATACCTCAAAACTATTGGAAATTAAGTAAAGAGACATGTCTGTGGAGATGATACCTTAAAACTTGCCATATGACTCTGGCTTCCTGAGTTTCTTACTTTGCTGTTAGCCCACTCTAAAATGTGGGCGTCGGTAATTTCCTTCCCATGGGAGTGAAATCTCAAATTCTTTAAGAGCTGAAGCATGTTACATCTCATTAACTGCCACAAGTAAGCTGAAACACGAAATAAAGTGGTTGGTCCATAACAATTTGTGCTTTTCTGATTCCTGATTCAGTGGGGAAAATAAAAGAGCAGGCTTACCCAATATTAACTTCTTGTTTCCCTGCACAACGTCATTTCCAGCAATATTTACTAAGGAAAACTTCAATTGTTTGCCAATCTTGACTACTTGGTTGCAGTTTTCTACTTTTCTAAAAGGCATCTTAATTGGAGGTTTAGTGGCAATTTTCCAATTAACAATTCCTGGGGAGACCTTGTCAAGTGTCTCCAAAAGCACCCATCTGCAAAAGACAAACATTGACGCAGAATGAAACCTAGGCAGCAGAAGTGCTCTTCACATAAATGTTTTTGAAAGAACTTCTAGAAAAGCCAAATAAGATCAGAGCAGAGTTGGAGTTCTTTATTTTCACTAGATCAAAAGGAAACTGAACTAACTCTGGAGCATGATAGCACTACCATGGGGAGAATTTTCTACACTAGGTATAAAGGTAGCACTCACCCATCTCTCAGATCTTCGAAAACATTGTCTATGTATGTATAAAGGTAGCACTCACCCATCTCTCAGATCTTCGAAAACATTGTCTATGTATGATGAATTTCCAAGACTATTGATCCAAAAGCGAAATGATCTTTCTTCCCTGGACATCTGAGCTTCATCTGGTGATATCTCAACAAAGGATATCTGCTTTGTTTGGGTTGAAAGACCATTCCTATAGATGGGAGATTTATGATCAGTTTATAATTGAAACAGAAATGATCAAATAAACTGAATTGTACAGAATGCAACCCCAGTTAAGTGTAGAACACAAGTTTCACCGTAACTCCTATGCAGATAATATCTCAGATTTATACAGAAAAATTGGTGTATCTTACAAGTGCGTTAGATTATGGGAAAATCTATAACAGATTTCAGGTCAACCAACAACTGCAGCGGAATCAACTTTCAAGTGTCTATGCTAACATATACTGGTGAAGCTACTGATATGTAATTATCTAAGCAGCATGCCAGAAAAGAACATTACAAATTATAAAGTGCGTAGCTTTGAAAAGTAGCAAAGATTTCTCCAAGCAAATGTGGCCATGAGGTACTTTCTATGTGTTCCTATTCAAGAGCTTTTTAATGGGAAAAAATCGCTTGAAAGAAACTAAAGTTCTTCTAGAACTTGGAACAACCAGCTAAAGCTGTCTTCTTATAGTTAAGTGTCAAATCCAAATAGAAAAACAACACAGGGAACAATTTGAAAGTTCGTAATTAGAACGGAAAGAAGCATTTAACTATTCTCACCTATGCTGAAATATATGTGCCACAAATGCAAGGTTAAGATTTGGAGAACCTTCCACAATATCTTTCGCTGTTAAATATCTTTTGCAGCCCATCATATCTGCATGTTCCAGAACCAATTTTGCTCTTCCTAAAGGGTCTCTCACAGTGAGCGTTGAAGGATTCGTATATTCAGGGGCTAGTACATTTAGGAGGTGAGCGTAAGCTTCTCCATCCTACATAAGCAATTTGATAACTTAAGAATTAGCATTATATCTCTAATATGGCAAACCACATATAAGAGATGAAACTGAGAGCTCTTTTCTGTTATTACTGAGTAAATGGACAAGAAAGTCTAAATCGAGTACCTTTTAGATAAAACTTAGATTATGCAGAAAACATCACATATCACGGATCTTCAAAAGATTAATAAACTGAAATAGTTTCTACTGTTTATAGAGTCAACGTACAGAGGAAGTTCCAGAAACTAGAGTTGTTAAAATATGTCTAAAACCATTACTCAGTAGTTCATGTTGCCCAAATAGGGAAGAGATAATAGAGTCATCAGCACCAAAGTCTTGAAGAGGATTAAATAAAAGGTGGCAGATATTGAAAAAAAATCTGTCACGCTTGATTGATACAGTCCAATTCATTCCCATCTACCTTTATGTCAGAAGAGAAGTTTGTCACGATTTTCTTGTATCCAGATTTCTTCAATTGAAAATTCATCCATCTAAGCAGGATCTTTTCTGGAGGAAGACTCATCAGCTCCTCTACTTCCTGACATCACAAATTTGAGATACTGAAGCATAAAACACAAGCTTTCTTGCAAGATAATCATACGAAGAAAGCATCCAATAAGGGGATTTCTCTACCTGGCTATCGTCAACTAACTCGACCAATTGAGGTGTTTTCTTTAGATTGAGGTCTGCCAATAGTTGAATCTGAAATAGTATGAATTAGCCAATCAATCTTCACAGAAGTTTCAGATTACAATTTGTGTCCTAAGATATAAAATATATGGTGGTATCATTTTGCATCTTAGTGCCGACCACCTGTTATTTGTAAGGTAATCTAGTCCTATAACAAGTTGCTCCATTGCTTCAAAATTGAAAATCATCTCAAGTATTCAATACGTATACATTCAGAAGACTTACTTTAATAATTTGTGATATTACTCCAAGAACAAGATGCCTCTGGAAACAAATGAAACAACAAAGTATTAGTACAGTGTATCTGTTACTGCAAAAAGTGAAAGCAATCAAAAGAATGTCACTCATAAAAACTGCATGGCAAAATGCTCATCATGTTAAGAGTCACAGTAAATATTGTGTTGGGGAATACTAGTAAACATACAACATGTTTTCAAGTAACATATTGACTAGAAAATCCCTGAGCCTCCAGTAGACGAAGAAAGCCACCATAATCCAGCCGCAGACCAGAGAACAAGATGATAAAGAGGAAGCAAGGATAATGATATAGATAATTGGATGTCTTTGTACATTCTAGAAGAGAGTGGACCTCTCCTACGAACAAAATCCAAATGAAAAGAGAAACATATGGTCTAAAGAATTATTGGTTCTTTTGTCAGAAGAATGCTATTGATCAAGCTATTTAGACTACGTAAATATTAATTGACCATCCAAAATGACCAGATGATATCACACTAACACTGCTCAAAACCCGAGATATAACTGCTACTCCATCTGATGAGAAAGACGCTTTCCAAACAATGTTTCACAGAGTTTCAAAAGGAAACAGAGTCAAGATGATAATTTAATGGAGAACTGATTGCAAGCGGGAGAGGGAATTCATAAGGGGACACGCACCCTCCCTTCAATGAAGTCTTGAGTCCCAATATTGACCACAGTACATCCAATTGCCTTGGCAGAGTTTAGGCACAATGTATGATTTTCATTCCTTTCCCATGGATTAAGCATTCTCTTCATATTTATTGCCCGTTCATCAATTGTTCCAGGTACGGCCACATTGATAAGCTTGCTGCAATGAAAAACAATATTGTTGACAATCTAGACTATGAGGCTTATAAACGATATGCACATGAGTACAGAAAGAGCAATAGTTGATACTAACCAGATAAGAACTCCGTCCTTGGCAACCTCAAAGAGATCGTTAGTAGAAGGATCAATAGGAAGGAATTTTTTCAAAAAGTCATCTTCTGCAAGATAGTTGTTAATATGGGCAACATATGATGCCTTCTCGGATTCACTAATTGTGTGGAGTAGCGTGGAAGTTGGAGACTTTAGGAAAGCTGATGAATTCTTGGCGCTATTTCCCATTCTTGCGGTGGCATGTGCTTGGAGTTTCAAATAAACCTGTCACAAGTTCAACAAAATTTTTGCACTCTTTAGATACATCCACTAGTGACTCTTAACGTGTATGTTCTGAAAAGCTCTAGAAACAGAGTGGAATAATTCAAACAAAATGACTGTGTAAATCTACTCTAACTAACTTAAAAAACAGAAAATGTAACAAGATTTCAGTTTCCTTGTGCAAAGAGGAGAATTAGCTACTGGAAATTGATGGTTCAGTTAAGTATATTATTCATTCACTTCTGTTATTTAAAGAAAATTTCTAACTCTATATTCACAAGGAAGGAGTATTGTTTTGAATATACATGTCTGTTTATCCATTGATATGCCTATAAACTAATATTCCAGTGACATCAAAATCTTAAGTTTCTTTCTGTCTCAAAAGATTAGAGAGATTTTATCAAATGTATGAATTCCATTTATCATCTTTCTTTTTCAAACTGCTCTTTATTAGTTTCCGAATGTGATGGGAGTTGTGTTCTGGATTTTAGTAGAAGCATTTCTTATGCTGCTCTTACAAGATAATTCTGCATACTCTGAAATTTTCAAAATCAAGTCCAAATTTCCTTCTCTTCTTAGTGATATTCCTGATAGCTCAAAGCTCCAATTAAGTACAAAAAGGACTATACAAGGAATGAGCTTATGAATCTATTTTTTTCTTTATTTTGTTTAGTTTTTCATTTAGAAAAATATACTGTACTAGAAATAAGCTAAAAATTCAGTCAAGTGAATGAATTAAGAATATTGTTTCCTGATATGATCTCATTAGGCCGATTTCCAGATTAAGTGTCTCCTTTTAAGAATGATCCAAACAACCACTTCAAAAGATGCCATCTGTGGATATGAATCTACTGCATCTAACAACATTTCAACTGCATGAGCACGGAATATATACCCGAAGAAATAGTTCGAAATCAACGTCTTCATCCAAACATTTATAGGAATCTCTGAGAAACAACTCTCTGTCTTGCTCCGTAAGATTCTCTCCGACGTGTTTCAGTTTCGCCATTTGTGAAGGCAAGTCGGTGAGCGTCAGACCTCCGTTCTCTTTCTTCATCGTGTTAAACTGCCCAGAAATAAATAAAACGTAATCCTCAATAATGGAGATCCGCAAGATAGAATTTCAAAACTGAAAAAGAACAAAAAATAGATATTGATGAGAGAAAACACTTACGTGAGATTTTAAACTCCGAAGCTCCACCTGAGTGAACTGATTTTGCAGCCATGGATCCGATACCAGTACACCTACATATCCAGCCATTCTTCAATTCTCTACTCACTAAAACTCTAGAGAGAGAGAGAGAGAGAGAGTTGAGATTTTTCTATGAGTGGGAGAAGAAGAGTGAGAGGATTAATTGAGAATGGAGATTGAGAGGAAGCGGCTTAACACTGGAGTGAGTACACTGGGGACGGAGAAGGAGCTGTCAGTATCTGTTTCAAAGCTGTTCCTTTAAAATTCAAATTATGAGACGGTATTGTCCTTTTTGTTAACTGCTTTACTTTATACTTAATTCAAATATAGTACAGTGCCGAATAATTAAAACCCCCAGTTTGTTTACGGTATTAATTAAACTATACTAGTACAACTATTTGATATGGTTTACTAGTCAACAGGGAACGAGAAGAATGTGAAACTTTGAAGAAAAAGCATTAACGGTCACTTTTTAATTTTGTGAACTCCGCCAAATGTGTAATTACTGTCACATGACACTCACCTAAACCTGGGCCTTTACCTGTGACTTTAATATTTACCTTACTTGCTAAATTTAGTGCGATTTTATTCACATCAAAATATGAATTAACGGTCAATTCTATTTTATATGACCATAGGTAATTAATTTGTCACTTGACTTTATTAATGTGGCTTGACCCCCTTCCCAGGAAACCCTCCTCTCATAAGTGTAAACTCTTGATGTTCATGAAATTTTAAGTTGTAAAACTTAATGGTCACAAATTCTTAGTCTATAGATCCATTTCACTTAAATTGCAGTAAGTTTATGTATTGCTTGAGACTAGAGGTGGTTACTGTAGTTATTGAAAGCACCGAATTAAAGAAGTTACCAGCTATGTTTCTTCAAACGCTGATAAAGCGCATAGCTTCAAAAGTGAAGGTATGTTTCTGAATTTTGCACTCTTTATTTAACTTCCGGCTAGTTTTCACCAAGTGACATAACTGAGATTTCAGGTCTAGTTAATCCTCGATGGCAGGAGAATTATCATTTTGTTTCTACTTCATTTGTTCTTTTTTCCTTCATACACAATCCATGTGCAGAAATTGCTCAAGTTGAGGAACACAATTTCCAGAACAAGTTTTAGGTAGAAAATAGTAAAGCCAAGTGAAAAATGTGACTCTAATTGGCCCAATTTCAGCACTTGATGTTCCTTCACAAATGACTTTTATCAGAACGTATCCTTCTTGTCATTTCATAGAAGAAAGATTAGTTGAGCACCTTTCAAATTGTGAGCCCCACAGAAGGAGGGCTAGCTTTAAGAAAAGTTTGAATACATAACATAACGGCTCTTCTGATGCTTTCTCGAGACTAGAATTTTGAAAACTAGCACGCCAGTTTCCAGTAGAAGATTTTGAATTAAACCAAACGCGGTCATTTCAGAAGGAACCAAAATTTACCTGTCCTTCTCAACTCGGGAAGTCAAAATTTGGTATAAAGCAATTCTTATCTAATTTAAACACTCAATAGGTAAAAAAAAATTCGTATTAGAAAACTAAAACATTAGCGTAAACGACTTCTTAAATTTAACCTCTTGTAGATTTCTTCACTCTTATTATATAAGCTAATATAATGTCTTATTAACAACTTACTTGTCCGGTCGACTCTGCATAATGCATAGAGTACCTTAAAGATGTGGCTTTTTGGTACTCCTGCACAACTCTATATCACTATCAATATTATCTTCATTTCCATAGATTCCAGAGCTACAATGCAAATTTATTTCTAATTTTATACACTCCCGGGGTAAAAATATTTACACCATTAACACTTAAACACCAAGTGCAAAAAATGTTGAAAAAGTAACTGATCAAATTTTAATGCTAAAAATGTATAGTCATTGAAATAAAGCTTAATATTAATTTGAAAACGATAAATAAAGGATGCTTGAAGGATTAGGAGGAAAAACACACAAACTAAAGCAACCTGCCATGCTTTTCTAGTTAATGAAAGCTGTGTGGCATTTACAAAAAAAAAGGAGCACCTCACGTGGCCATTTCCAGTGCTTTTGTTCTAAAGGATGGAAAAGAGATGGGGAATAACTATTGGCATGGGGCACTCTAACTTGAAGATCAGGATTCAGGGGTATCTATCTCATTTTTTTTTATATCAACATCCCAAAAAGCGCCACTACCTGTAATTTCCTGCTACTCTTAAGTTAAAGAACTACAATATGAATTGCAAATCATATTTACTTTTTACCTGAAGGATTAACAGGTTCAAAGCACAAGACAAAGCAAGTCGAATTTGAGCTCAGTTATTCCTCATCACTTCTCCCCAACTCTCGGGACATCAACAATAGCTCAGTTGTGATGTAGCTCGTACTCTCCCAATTTATGCAATATACAGGAGTCCGTCCACTAGTGGTTATGGTTGACAATAGGGGTGTACAAACCGAACCGAAAAACCGCATCAAATCGAAAAGTCAAACCAAACTGATTAAAAAATTCTATTAGGTTTGGTTTGATTTAGTTTGGTATTGAGTAAAAAAACTCAAACTAAACCGACATATAAATATAATTCTTATATATACTTTTAAGATTTTTTATATAGAATTTTCTTTAAAAAATGTATGGAAATATTTGAAATTCTCTTAAAGGATATAATATTTAATAAAATATGAAGTGCCCCATATTTATTTACCTTAAATAATAAGTTGTATAATCACATCCTTATCAAGTGTTACTCAAATGTGTCAATCTCTTTATTCTTCCATATTCATATGTCAAGATCTATTAAATTCTTATATCTTTTCGAATTTGAAATGGCTATTATTATTTGTTCTGAGTACTAAATTCAATTAACCTTGAAAGTGTACATCAACGAAAAGTTATTGTCAGACGACTAAAAAAATAACTATCATGTGCTTCTAAATAAATTCTCCCATAAGAATATTTAATAGATAATATGTTTGTCAATTCTTAAAATTTTTACTAAACATATATTCACTTATCAAAAATTTAACAAAGTAACAAAAAACCCAAAAGCCCCTCCAAAACAAAACCGATCAACCGAATAGTTGGTTTGGTTTGGTTTCGAAAAAAACCGAACCAACCCGGACCATGTACACCCTAGTTGTCAAAATAAATGAAAATAACGTACAAGATTTTTTCAATAATGATAGTATTTAAACTAACTCTACATTGTATATGTTTCACTAGGTACCAAGAAACTCTATCACCAAAGTTTAAGCAGATAAAAAAACCTGTTAGAATTCAAACATTACTCATCAACTGCTAAGACACTCCCTTGGCAAAATTCAGCACAAGATATCTTCTTTAAGCAAAATAAAATATGAGTATTAGGAAAAAGCGGAAGCATGGAAGAAAGGGGTTTTAATTTTTAAAATATCATTTGGGGCATATACAAAACTTGAATATTGGAGCATCGCTGTGTCTGGAGTGGGGAACAGGTTCTTGAAATGAGAATTGAAGGACAAGTAGGCCCAAACCACACATGGGTTTCCCCACACACTTTATCTTGCTTCAATTTTGTGATTCGATTGATCTTAGAGTCCCGAATTATCATCATTGCTAGTGATTGGACATGGCTAAAAGTATGATTCTACCCATGTTTGGGTTTGTTTGCTGTATCATTGAAAGATGGATTTGCATATCATACCTCCGGAAACATGCTGGCTCCTTATCTCATAAACTTTCCTTTTTCTCCTTCCCTCTTTCAACTTCTTGCGATAGTACTTCTGGGAAAATGTCTTAAAACTTGTAAAGCGCCAACATTTTCGTACCCGTATTCTTCTTTGGGACCCCCAATTTACACATGGATTATGTACAAATATTCATACACCCAAATTTTATGAAGCTTACTAGATATTTAGACAGGATAGATCGGCTTTCTTCTCTATGTGTTCCTAGAAATTCGTGCAACAACTAGAATGCTATCTCTTGAAGTATTTGAAGTGTGTTCTGGTGAACCTGAAACCACAATTAAAAATTTAATAAATTGCTGCTTCTCAAGAAACAACGTCAAAAACAATCAGCCGTTTAGCAACCTGTCATAGATAGACTCCATACTACCAAACTTTAGGAAGTCTACTCTCAAGTGTAATAAACTAAGAATCAAAAATTTTAAAGACAGCCAAGTTAATTACTCCCTCCGTTTCAATTTATGTGATCTATTTCCTTTTCAATCCGTGCCAAAAAGAATAACTCATTTCCTTATTTGGAAACAATTCACATTTCTGCAATGATTTGTAACCGCACAAAATATATGTGACTCATTTTACACCACAAGTTCAAAAATCTTCTCTCTTTTCTTAAACTTCGTGCCTAGGTTACATAAATTGAAACAGAGGGAGTACACGATACACGCTCCAATCTTGATATACATGATTTACTGAACGAAGTTAAACTTGGAGAACTCTCAAGTAACTTTCACCAGTAAAGGAGGAAATTTACGACCCTTGTACCTTAGAAAATGGCTATGAAAGTCAACTAGAAGGGTAGACATATTGCAAAGCGACTTTCTAAATAAAATGCTACCACACACAAAGGCAGAGATTAACAATAGCATACCCATTCAAGATGCTGTGCTGTGACTCCAGAGACATTTCCTCCATATATGCCACCTAACACCTAAAAAGTCCCAATAAGATGTGGTTAAACATCATAACCGCCAGGGACATATGCACAAATGGCCTATTTTTAGGCCACTATTTAAATTATGTCCCCACCAACCCAGTGGGCTAAATTTGTCTGCAAAAGAGAAGTTCATCCACCAACTTTTAAAGGCGAAATTTAGCCCACTGGGATTAGGGAACAGATTTAAACAGTGGCCTCAAAAAGACTATACAGCGTAAATAATCCATAACTGCCTCATACTTTTCTTTCGTAAGACACTTTGCAAAGAAATTTGTATCTGGAAACTGACTACCACATAGTCAAACTTAATGTACTTTTTTTCATGACTAGCTCACCAGAAACCATAACCACCAACTCTACATCCTATAACAACAGCCATTTGCACTGGCAACTCTTACCTTAGAAACTGTCTCAAGAAACATGCCAGGGCGCACAGGCAACGGTTTACGCCCACTTACACTTGCCTGGGAGCAAAAGTAAAATTATCATAATGCAGACTATAATTTTGGTTGAAAAACTTTTGGAAATCTTAAAAAGTAATGAGATCATCACGGAACAGAATCTCACCCTTCCTGCAATTCCACCAGCATCACTATCTTCATCATCCGAACTTTCTGCACCTTCCTCTTTACCCAGCATCACATTTTTTATCATGTCGCGCACAGTTTTCCCTGGTCTTAGGGAAACAAGTTTAGTTAAAAAGTTCACCTGCATGAACATAAAAAGCTAACATCAGAAAGAAAAGCACAAGCAGCAACACAAAGACCATCCAGGTAGTTCATTTCTCACAGGTTAACTACATTTCAGGAAACCTCCTGGTCAGTTGACCAAAGAAACATGACTGGATATCAAATGTTCAAGAACAAACCTCTGATTCAGGCAGTGTATTCAGGCCACGATCATTTCTTTCGTCAAGTATTCCACCACCCATCATGTTCCTAGCTTCTTCTCTGATTAAAACTAATCTGGCTAGTAACTTCCTATCAGGTACAACAGGACGAGATTCCATTGTCTGTGGCAAAGGCAAACCAGTATTGTTTAGTGAAGCAAGGGTAAAGGAATCCTTCTAATCAAATAATATTGCAATCTGTATTAATCTGATAAATTACTTTTAGGGTTCAAAAAACACACTACATGATGTCACATATTTAAACTTAAGTACCATCAGTAACTTGCAATCTTAAAAAAGCGAAAAATGCATATAGATAAGCATGCATGAAATAGTGATAATTTGGTTCGTATGGAACATCAGATGCTTCTTGAGCATGAAAGCTACAGTTGAACATAAGAGTAAAAGGAATATCCAAACCAAATTATTACTACGCAACATTGCATAAGAGGCGCGATTCCCAAATATCTCAATTTCTTTGTATAAGATGATACATGGATGTTATATTTAAATCAGGAAAAGGGGTCAAAACTTATTGCGAAGAATGAAATGTATCACATATTGAATTTCAAAGCACAAAATAGAAGTCAAAAGGGAGTAGGACAGAAAAAGTATTTTGAGAAATATTACAGCCTTACAGCACGTAGTTGAGGAATTTTTTAAAATTATTGATGACCAACAACTAACAACTCTTAAGTGCATGAATAAAATCAGAATGACTTGGCAAAATCGAAGTCTAAACGACCTGATTTCTGGTCAAATAAACTTCACTGACACAGTTTGCAGGTTAGGTTACTAACTGGGAACAATGTACCTCATTCTTTGGATCTGTTAACTAAGATGGTTTTGTTAAGACTTGAAATTACCACAAGTTTCCTTTTTTCCTGTATATTAACATAAATAAATCTGCAACTCGAGAACGACAAATAGATAATGAAGTATGCATCCGCACAAGTGCCTTAAAAATAACCAGCATTAACAGTATAAATTTTAAAACAAGTTGGCTAAGCATAGTTGTTTAATATCACTATGTCAAAATATTGACCTAACCATTGCCTGATGGTCTCCACAATCAGCATGTTCCACCCCCTGTAAAAATTTGTGGTTTCTAGTAAGCTGTGTCCTAAGGGACCTGTAGCCGAATAAAACTGACACAGACAAACTATGCACTTTGATCCCAACAGCTCAACTGTCTCTTGACTATGCATGTACATTCAGAGCCTACCTCCAGAATATCATCAGCCTGGTTAGCTATATCATTCAAATTTGCGCCAGGAAGATGAACTTTTGTGCCATTCTCACTTTGGAATACTCCACCACCAGCAGCTACTCGCCTCAGCAATTCATGCCGGCTTTCTTTTTGGGGGGTTCTACAGAGCAGGCCTACGACTTGAACCTAGAAAGCATATAAGCTCAATCCAATGTAAAAAGAAAGACTAGAGCAACAATGCTGCTAATAATTTAGTCGATGATGATACTCACATGAGGGGGGCATTTCTTGGTAAGATGCGATAATACAGTCTCCTTAATCACCTCCAAGATTGATTTGCGCTAAAAGAAACATTCAGTTGTTAACATACCCGCCAAGAATATTGCTTATATAAATGCAATACTCAGAGAAAATGAAAGGATATGGACAGAGAACAAAAAGAAACACAAAACATAGCAGAAGATAAAATACGAGCAGATATACAGTTTGCTATATAAATCATATAGTGCTCTTCCAACATGAAGGAGAATTGATTACACTAGAAGGTTTCTTTTGTCCTTTAGATTCTTTGCTTGTCACTCTTCATTCCCGATAACTTTCGTTAATTTACTTTTTTAATTTAGAAGTAAATATCTATACGATGAAAAGACCAGAGATGAGAGAAAACAACATATCATGCACACAGAGTATCACTAATCTTCTGAATGAGACTCCTTTTACTTCACTACATTTTGCACCAGGCAAAAGCTAAAATAATGAGCATCAAGGACAACTATTTGTCACTAATTGATCTCTAAAGCCAGCATACAAATTATCTTACCACACAGAAATGCACCAGATGTGTCAATGGTGTGAGAAGCATATAAAACTAACAAGTGAATTGCTCGTGGCAAAACGATGAAACATGAGACCATAAATCACAGATACGGAGTAAAATATTATACTTCAACGAACAGCAGTCCTTAGAAAAAATAATGAAAACAGATCAGGAACATATAAATAATACCTTGTCATCCTGGTCCTTTTCAGCAATTTGGATCATGTAATCAAGGGCCATCATGAACCCGGACTCCATTTCATCAACTCTCTTCCCAATCACTCCTTGTGCTGCCAATTGCACTGCTACCTCTTCAGATGCTTCGTCCATCTTCATATCTTCCAACTGTTTCATACATATGTATCCAACTAACGACATTAAATTGATGAACAACTAATCCAGCTGACATACTGGACTAACTGTGTAAACAACTTGGCTGAACTACATAATCAGGTATCCTGTCACATACACATAACACTTATTTGATGCTTTTAGTTGTTCTTGGTTATTGACACCATAATGCACTTCCCAAATGTATTGGCAAGCACATAGTTATATCATGTTATTACTACTTTCATATTTCTACACCTACCAATTATCCGTTTGAACATCACCATATAATTGCTAAATAGTGTAGGTGGAATAGGATTCGTTTCTAGGGATGCTAGCTATTAAGAATTAAGACGTGCCATTGCAATATCCACACCCTTCAGATGACAATACAGAGACTTCAGATTATTCCTAAAGGCAGCAGATATTCCGCACATTCACATGGATTACGAAATGCTATTGGCTCTGATTTTAACATCTTTAACAATTCAACACGAGCAAATTCGATGAACAGAGTTTCCAGGGTTTCCACTACCACTAAATTTAACTCTACTCTTCAGAATTTCCATTTTCCTATCAACAGGGTTTAGGGTTTAAGTTTTCCAGGAATCAACAATACCGAAGATTTCGTAGTTATTAAAACATATATACCACCGCAAAGGAAGGAAAAAGGAAGAATGTTAGCATACAATAAAGGGAAACGTACTAGCTTGGCCATTTCTTCAAGGACAGAGGTAACTTGTTCACCGCCTTTAAGCAGAGCTTCGTACTGAGAACTATTCCAATTGCCATTTTCAGGTTCACGAATTTTATCATTTCCATTTTGAGCTCCTAATTCCGCCAAAATTTCTGCGCCGACCTCGTAACTTGTGCATAGTGCCGAGAGATTTAGTCTGCTGGATGGCTTCAGCTGCAATGAGTACTGATTATGGATGGAGGGCTGAAGAAAATGACATGCTTGTGGAGTCGAGTAAAGAGATGGAATTGCAGGACTAGCCCGAGAAAAGATGATAGGAATTGACAGAAACGCCATGGATAAGAATTTTGGGGGGGAAAGAAAGAAGAAGCTAATGATGGAGCTGTGAAAGTTTTTTTTTTTTTTTTTTTTTTCTGGAACTATCAAAAGTATGGTGAAGCAAAAATATCCAAAAAAAGAATATAACAGGACTTACTGTGACGCCGTCTGTGGGAATCGAACCCACGACCACATGGTTAAAAGCCATGCGCTCTACCGGCTGAGCTAAGACGGCACATGTCAGACGCCTTTTCATAATAATAAATCAATGCTATGAATTTATTGAACTAGGCTCCTCCATTATTCCCCCGTAGAGAATTCAGAATGGAAGAAACTTGACCGCTAACCTTAAAGTCGAGGAAGGGAACATATTGCTTGGCTATGAATGTGTTGAATTGTATTTCAAATTTATGATTATTATTCCTACATGAGTTATAGGTATAATTTGCACTTAGATTTAACTATATACAAATAATGCATACTAGATGTAACTATATAAAGTCTGCAAGGAGAACTGAATATCATAGATCTATATATTTAAAATAACGCTGCAATTTGCAAACTACTTTGGGGTTGGGTTGTAGTTGAAAAGAAAGACACTTTACGGATCCAATGGGTACATAGTTTCTACATAAAAAGCAATGAATTGGCTTTAACAGCTATTCCTAGGGAGTCCAGCTAGATTGTTAGAAAATAATTGAAGCTAGAAAATGGTTTCCAAATATGGATCCTAAATTAGAATTGCAAAAGGACTGTACAAATGGGAGCTTTTCCACTAAGAAAGCCTATTTGGCCCTTCTCCCACTGCATCAAAAAGTATCCCGGAAGAGCTTTGTCCTTGAACCTTGTCTATTACCAAGGCATCAGTTTATCTATGGATAGCTGTTCACAAAAGGCTTGCTACTGTAGATAGATTACAAAGATGGGGAATACAGGTGCCAAGCGCATGTGTGTTATGTGATTCTGGGCTGGAGGAAACTTCAGCACACCTCTTCTAATCTTGTGCCTACTCTTAAGTGCATGTGGAAGTCCCTATTAACGTAGATGGGGAAAAGAGGCAAGTGCGCAACTGGCAAAACAAAGTCAACTGGATGGCCAAGCGAATAAAAAATAGCAATGCTAGAGCTGGAGTTCTAAGCTTCTTATTTGCGGCTTCTGTCTATCATAAATAGCAAAAAAGAAATGCGAGATGGTTTTAAAGTCACAAAAGAGAGATAAGTCATAGAATCAAAAAGATTGTCCTATAGCTACACATGAGAGGACAACACAATCGACACTAGAGAAAGCTGTTAAATAATCTGAATAGTTTCTCTATCTTGCTGTAATACGCCAAAATATCTACTCTTCTTCAAATATAGATAAGTAACGAATAGTCTTGGAGAACTAGTTCGAGAGTCAAAAAGAACTAGTTGATGTACATAATAATACTTGGATGAATAAAAAAAATTCAATCCGACTAAAACAATGCATACTATCTATAAATGAAATTCAATTTTGAAATCAAGCTTGTGTGCTTATACATAGAGTTCGTTAAAAAGTAGTAAAATAAATCAACATATATATATATATATGTGCATGCACTCTTATTTTATTTTAGTAATGATAATAATATTAGTTGAGCGAAACAAATGGAATGAGGATTCATATCGTCGATCACAACTTGTTGGCACTGAGGCATAGTTGTTGTTGTTGTTGTATTTAATTTTTTTTTTTAAATTACTAATTAGTTTCTGACAGATGGCCGCCAAAAATTATTAACGAATAAATTATTATTTAGTTAGATACTATATATTTAAATAATTTCAAAAGGATTTTTTAAGGACTAGACATCGAAATTTAGTTAAATAAATAAATTAATTGTTATTTAATATATAGTTATATGTTTATACAATTATTGAAATTATTAAATTGTCATGCACTTATCTATTTTAGTAATTTTTGACATACATTTTTAAATTGGAAATTGGCCTGAGCATTTTGTCGAGCACCTATCAAATTAGCCTGTGAAATTCCTGGGAGATTCACTCTTTGATTAGAAGGAATTAGCCGATCAAGCATCCATATGATCCCATAAATTTTTCTTAAGATTCTAATTTGGAAAAAGAGTTGATAGTCCCTATTTTTGTTGCATCAATTGTCATTTCAAATCCTCCCATATGACATTTATGCTACTGTTTGCCTCAAAAATTGGAAACAAATCAATTGAATTTTGAGCGTGGGAAACGATAAGTAAGTGACGAACTCGATTGAAGACAAATATATGATAAGATCGAGAGGATACAATATTTGAGAAAGATTGCAAGACTAGGCAGATCAATATATTGCCTTTGTATTTCTTGTTTACAGCCCTTTTTCTCTTTTTTTTCGTAACCCTTGAACCAGTGCCTCAACACACATATATATAGGAAAAAATCTACCCCCCCCCCCTTTTCTTTCCCTGGTTGCCCACGTGGTGTCCCTTTCAATCATGATAGTGTCCTTGTGTAGTGGGTGAAACCCACACACGTTTGGTAAAAGTCTTGCAGAGTCAGTGAAAGTACTGCAGGTTAGGTGAGGGGTCTGCACGCAAGGTTTGGTCAGGACAGTGTCATTGACTTTTGAAGGCAGGCCGGTGCAACGGGCATATCGGTCATCACGAGGTGGGGTTCGAAGTGAACCATCGATCATCATATCGGATCTGGCCCCAGCTCCGGTTCCGAGCTCGACATCGGATATCGGTCTGAGCGTCGGTCGAATGGTCCGACATCGATATTGGATGTCGGTTCGAATGTCGATCCTCCATTTCCCATCTGTATGGGATGTTGGCTCGATCTCCGATCATATGGTTCCGAGCATGAACATGGGACGCCGATCTTGGCTTCGAGATTCAACCTCGATCTATTCCTTCATAAGAAAGCTGACTTCGTCATACACAGATAGCCCCCTCGTCCTTTGAAAGATATCGATAAAGGACGAAATGAGCCGCCATTGTTTTTTTAAAAACTAGGTGGAAGTTTAATCGTCCTTTTTGTCTGGTGACGTCAGTGTTGTGACGCGTTTCAACCAAGGAAAAGGTCTTTTCAGAGGTCAATTCGTGACAAACTTCTGCCATTCATTAAATGCATTCTTTCCTCGTTTTTCCGCCGCTGCTTTATATACCGCCCCTCGAACCTCCCCTTTTTTACTTTCTCGATCCTTCCTTCATTCGGTCAGCTTCATCTTCCTCTGTTCTTCTTTCATACCTGCTTTATTTGAACCGCTTCCCTCTTCATCAATCTCCACCAATTTGTCCCTTTCTTCTAACTTCTTCTCCAGTGGCCCCAATGGCTAAAACATCTAAAGGAGTCCCTCAACACCAACAATCTTCCCTTCAAAACCCCGTCGAGGGGGGGGGAAAGTGCTGCTCAAGCCGCCGTGGAGAAAATTACAAACGAGCCCCCTTTAAAGGCATTCATGCCAGTTGGGTGTTCTATTGGATTTGACTTCAAAGTAGAGAAAGCTTCCTCCGCGCCGGGCCGGGGTGAGCCGGTGAGTAGGTACATGAGCTCTATTACCGAAGAAGTAATTGAGAGGGTAAAAATGGAGTGTAACTGGGGAGATAAGGAGGTAATAATCCCTTCCCCCGAAGATTCGATTACAACCCACGTAGAGGGTTATGTAAATGTGTACACCTACCCTTTCACGTTTGGGCCTCTAGATCCTATTGTTGTAGCCTTCTGCAAGAGGTACAACGTTACAATAGGGCAAGTCCACCCTT
>MCJB01052553.1:1671-24749 GCA_002018475.1 Nicotiana obtusifolia | reverse complement strand
CCTCCAAACGTTCTAAGCTAGTGCAACCCTCTTTTCTTGCAAGATTTATCACTAAATCGTGATTGCATGTGAGTTTAAGGGTTGATTCCTGAAGATTCTTTGTGTTGGCAAGGGTTTTGCTTAGTGGGTATCGAGTTTTATGTTGCTGATATGCCCCAAATGAACCCTAGCTTTGTATTTATAGTAGCTAAAAAGTTGGCCAAAATGCTGAAGAAACAGCAAATTCGCGACCCCTTAGAGGGATTTCGCGTTTCGCAAAATCCTTTCGCGATTCGCACTTCCCATCGCGAAATCAGCGAAAGGAAACCCAAGTTTCTGTCCGTGTTCGCGACCTCCAGGTCAGATTTCGCGTTTCGCGAAGCTATTTCGCGTTCAGCAAATCCATCGCGAAGTCAGCAGAAAGGAAACCCAAGTTTCTGCCCAATTTCGCGACCTCCAGGCTAAATTTCGCGATTCGCGAAACTGATTCGCGGTCAGTTCGCGATCGCGAATCTGCCATTTTGGCAGATTTCTTCCTTGTTACGAAAATAAGCCTAACTTCCTCATACGGAGTCCGATTTAGACGATTCTTTTTTCTACGGCTCCGAAATTTCGATACGAATCTAATGCTTTAAACAAAACTGAATTTGGAGTTTATTTACTTATTCAAATTTCAATTATACCAGAGGCGCGACGTTTGTCGCCTCATGAAGCGACAAACTAAGTCCTGTTAATGATCCAAAATTCACCCGAGACCCTCGGGACTTCATCCGAACATGCACACATGTTCAATAACCTCATTCAAACTTGTTCCAATCATTGGAATAATAAAACGAACATCGTTTTATAGAATTTGCATTAAAAGCAATTCGATGAACTCTAAGGATCCTCAATTCGAGCCTTCGATCCGAACTCGACCAAACGAAGTCCGAATGGTCTGAAAATTTGCACGCAAGTCCAAAATTACATAAGGAACCTACAGCAACTTTCGGAATTTCATTCCGACTTCCGGATCAAAATTTGACCTATCAATCGGAAATTCAAACTTCCTCGATTCAATTTTCACGTTGTTCGAGGTCTATTAAATATATTCCGGTCGCTCGTCTAAGTCATATATACTATCCCGAAGCTATTCGAGTCGTCGGATTTCAAATCCGAGCCTTCTAACTCAAAAGTCAATCTCGTGGTTGACTTTAGCGGCTTAGACTTTCTTAAATGAGACTATGTGTCTCATATCCCTTCAATTACTTCGAGTAGATTTAACTCGACTTAATTTCTCATAATATAATAAATGAAATAAATTCGGGGAAATAAAGTGAGTCATTACAATTCGCCTCCCACGGAGCTCTCTACGTCCAAAATATGAAATATTAAATAAACCCTCGACTTTGAAACTTAAATCTGTTGCCCTGCGATTCCTCTTTGCGAACGCGGAATGAGCCTTGCATTCACGATGCAAAAAAATACATAGCTTCCGAAATCCTCTTTGCGAACGCAAGATTCCTCACGCGAATGCGATGAACACTAAGCCTTAGCCTACCTAAACACGACCCCTCATACGCGGACGCGTTGAACAACTTCCCATACCTTCACGAATGTGTGTCCACCTTCACGAACGCGAAGAACAAACCTCTCATGCCTCCAAAATATCCTTCGCGAACGCGAGATCTCTCTCGCGAACGCGATGAAGGAAACAAGATATCAGGAAATTCAGCAGCTTCAGCAAATTCTTCAAGGTTCCGGATGCGTCGAACATGGTCCGAACTACACCCGAGGCCCCGGGACTTCAGCCAAACATACCAACAAGTTTCGAAACACATAATGGACCTACTCAAGGCCAAAAATCACATCAACCAACATCGATTATATGAATCGCCGCCTAAATTCAAGCTTATGAACTATGAACATCCGAATTCCGAAACCAATGCCGATTCATACCAAAACAACTCTCATTGACTTCAAATTTTGCACACAAGTCATAAATGACATTAGGACCTATTCCAACTTTCAAAATCGGGATATGACCGCAATATCAATAAAGTTAACTCCCGGTCTAAATTTTCAAATTTTCCAAACCTTAATTTTTTTAACTTTCGCCAATTCACGCTGAAACGATCTACGGACCTCCAAATCAACATCCGGACACGCTCCTAAGTTCAAATCACAATACGGAGCTATTGGAACTGTCAAAACTCCATTCAGAATTCGTCTTCAAAAAAGTCAAACAACGATCAACTCTAACAACTTAGGACTCTAACTTAGGAACTACGTGTCCTGTTTAACTCTGAAACTCACCCGAAACCAAAACCAAACACCCCGGCAAGTCATATAATCACAATGTAGCATAGAGGAGACAATAAATAGGGGATCTGGACTAAAACACATTCAAAACGACTAGCCGGATCGTTACATCCTCCCCCTCTTAAAATACCTGAAGTAGTGAAAAGATGAGGACAACGGCTAGGCATATCATTCTCGGTCTCCCAAGTCGCTTCCTAGACTGCTTGACCCCTCCGCTAAACTTTCACTGAAGCAATGTTCTTCGACCTCAACTTTTGAACTTGCCTGTCTAACATAGCCACTGGCTCCTCAACATAAGACAAATCTTTGTCCACCTGGACTGCGCTGAAATCCAACACATGAGACGGATCACTGTTGTTGACAACCAATTTTGATTCTCCCTTTTTAAAATAATTTATTTATACTTAATAATTTACAATAATCATTTTGAAAGTATTTTCAGTAATAAATATATGTTTTTCACAAATTAACCAAGCATTAGCTTTAAATTAATCACACTGTATTAACATTATATAATTACAAACGTATTTACTGCTTTAAGATTATCAAAATATTTCTTATATATATGTTATATATGTTCTATAGTTAATTTGATAAACTACTCTTTTATTTCTAATTAGTAAGATTATTATTTGAAAATCTAAATTAGTGTTACAATGTAGAAAATAAGGTATTTTATAAATAGTTAATTTAAAATAATTAGTAGCATATGATAATTGTGACTTTTACCACATTTATTGAAAACTATTAAGTTTATTTAAATTAAATTCTAATGGGATTAAAAGACTAAAATACCACATTTGCAAATCTTGAATCAAAGGTAAAACAACCATTATTGAAATTAATCTTGGCTCAATTGATAAACCTAGACCGAAAATACCCAACCCAAACACCCATCTCTTTCCACCATGGCAATCCAAGTGACTCTATTTGCACCAATTAACACTTGCCACGTCACATGTCTCCCACCCTCACATAAGAAACACAAATGATCTGAGCCATTGATCCAAACCATAGATGGCCCACGATATTTCCCATATTTCACATTTAATTCTAACTCGTTACCAGATATTATATCCACTGTCGAATCATACAAATCCAACAGCCAGGAAATTTTCCCAGAAAAAACGTTTTAACACCAAAATGGCAGCCAGATCAACCTTTTCATTCTTAAATATAGAGACCGAACCTCAACTACCCAAACCTTAAATCATTTCTTCTCTAACCTCGCCACCTCTCTTTCACTTTCGTCTCTTTTTTGTCTCTTAACCTCACAAACCAAATCAATCAAAAAAACCTTGTACTTATTTGTGCAAGGTCATAAATCGATTAGAGATTCATCTCCTTTGCCTTCTGAATCCACAAATCCCGCCTGGTTATTTCTTATTTCATTGTCAAAACACAAAATCCCCGAATCTAAAACCCTAGACTTAGAGAAGAAAGTTCAAGTCTTGTGGTTCCTCTTATGTTCATTCAAATCGAACCATGCATGAAGATTTTCCCTGAGCTCGACATCATTATTCGTCATCCAAAGGTCAGACGCAATGACCTCTTGACAATGGAGCTTTGATCGATGGATTTTCGCGTTCAACGGTCAATTACCCATTCCTAGGTAAACTCCTCACTATTTTCCCTATGAGTTCTCTAATTTTACCCCTACTTTGCTATCATCACTCGACTATCGTCATCTTCCACTATTTGGTTTGAATTTGGGACAAACTTGAGCCTTAAATGGCACTATAAAAGGGGCCTTTAATATTCTCACCAAACGGACACACACACACGAACACTACAACATAACACTATAGCATCTAAGAGCAATTTTCAGTTCAAAATCTTAATGTTCCTTACTATTCTTTTCTTTTTATTTCTGAGTACTGTCGTTGATTCGAACTTGAAGCTCCTGGGGTCTTAAGCAACTGAGAAAGCTTTTTTTTGGTCTACCGCCCTCAAAATGGTCAGCACACCCCTCATCTCTCTATTTTATTCATCTCCTTCAAATGCTACAAATATATTAGTTATATTCTGAGGATTATAGTTACTTTATTGGTGTTTGTGATTAGTATGTTAGTGCCTATGTTCTGTTAGTCTAATGTCGCTTGTGATTATTTGTCCTGCTTTTGAGTCATTAGTCGGTGATTGATCAGGCCATTAAGTGATTCCTGTTGATGCAACAGCCTACATGTTTGAGTTGTAATCTATTTGAATGATTGTTCATGCTCACATGAACTTCATAGACTTCCATTGGTGAATATGCAGTAACCTTTACACTTATCTGTTGCTTCGCTATAGTTTGTGAGTCTTGGGCTTGAGCTTTTTATTTGATAACCATGACTGAGATAAATCTAGTGCTTAAGTTTATATCCTCTACCCTTTAGCTTAAGCATGAAATCTAAGTGTTTATCTGTCTTTCTCATCTATACTTGTGTCTGTTCAACTACGAAAGCAACTTCTGAGTTGTGACTATGGTATTTTTATGATCTCATCTAGGTGTTGTTGCATATATGGACCTGGTTTGTTTGAATCAAACTTTCTTCTCTTCATGAATCCCAGTAGTTCTATTGTACACATTTGTTAAAATTAATTTATCTTTGCTTCATAATACAATCATGATCCTGTTTCCTTTTCTTTGTTATAAATGGCTAATAATTTGTTGTTAAGTAGAACTTGGCTGTTTCTTGAATAGTTAACATCTTCAGTTGCATGTTCAATTCAAAGCTAACGTGGTATAATACCTTCCTGTCCCTAATCCTTTTAAGTTATTAATGGTCTTTGAAAAGTTGACATGCATTTTTATTTTTAATATTATCTTCTCTAGAATATAGGACTTAATTACTCTGTTATAATCTAGTGATGACTTATGAAAAACAAAAGCATGACCATTTCATACTTAGATGCTGAACTAGACTTATGCTTGGGGTTAAACTTGTTTTGACACAATGCTTTCCGTTATCTGTGACTTCTCCCCTCATGCCATGCCTAACCTGATTCTATAAATGTGTAAAGCACCTCTTCCTATATGAAGTTATTACTTCACTTGAAGTGTTCAGGTAGCTAACTGAGTACTGTATGTTCCTGTTTGATTCCTGATTTTATGCCTTGTCCAGAACCAGCCTAGTCCTTTCCCTACTGTTAATCTGAAACCAAATCTGATCCTTAAATCTTATGAGGACCTTTACTAATGCTAACTGAACATGATGATTCATTTGAAGCTAACACTATTAGGAGTATGACTCTGTTGAAGTCTTTAGGGATTACATGTTTTGATCTGTAAACTTACAGTCCTATTGAGAGTTTGATCTTGTTCTTGTTCTTGATAACCTCTGTAAGAAAATGTTTAACCATGACTGTTTGGTCTGAATCTTCATTGATGACCATTAAAGTGTTAAGTGGTATTATCAACCCATGTATGTGGTACAATCAAACCAATCAGTTCGCTGTTGGTTTGCCATAAACAAGAACATCTGTATCTG
Organism: Nicotiana obtusifolia; assembly: GCA_002018475.1. NCBI lineage: Eukaryota > Viridiplantae > Streptophyta > Magnoliopsida > Solanales > Solanaceae > Nicotiana > Nicotiana obtusifolia. Next base: position 18,996 of record MCJB01052553.1, on the reverse strand, counting down.
TTGAGTTTTTGCATATATGACGATGTATAGCTTGCATATAAAATATGTTCTTCTCTAATGTTCAAACGTTTACATCTTGCTTGTGATGTTTCTTCTCCTCACCTATGTGTGTTTGAAAGTTTGACCTTTAAATTCACTTGATATATGTTTTGTTTGGTATCAAATGTAGACTGCATGTTCTTATGTAAGGAGGGAAAGTATATTTTTGTGGTAAGTAATTCTATAGCATTCAGTTTACATTGAAAGCGCCTCATTGGCATTTAAACATGTAAGGAAAACATGTTGTTAGTGTTTACGGGTATTTGGGAGTGGATTTTAACTCTAGGTTAGACTGCCCTCTCGGACACAAGCATAGCCCTGGGCCTTGAGTCCCATAGGAACTTTGAAGTGTCGGGGGATTCAAAGAAGGTATCGACCTTGAGTAGAAATTCCTCATTAACCCTTTATTCATTGACACATTTACTTCTTTAGGGGTTTAATATTTAATTACAATGAAAGGTTTTCAATGTAAATGATCCGTCGAGTATAACTACCACATTAATATAATTTCCCATAGTGTTAAAATATTGATAAATTTCTTGTTCCAGTTGTTTGTCTATTACATTTTATACATGTTTTGAATATGTTGAGAATGTGGGATATACTTCTAATGACCTTCTTTCTTTTTGGGCATGTATACATTTGGGTCTACTGAGTTCCTAAGGAAAATCGGGCCAAAACTAGCCTTGTTAAATTTTTCTGGTAGATCTAGTTACCTATAGCCGCGCCTTTCAATTGCTGGGCCTGCCTTATTAAGGCCCAACCCTCAGATTCCAGTTTTCTCTCCCTTACTTCTTTCGTTACTATTCATTACTTCCGTAACCTAGTTTTCTGCTTCATTACTTTAGCTTACTGTCTCTGTCGTTTTGTCATATTTTATTATCATCTATTTAACACTCATATATTAGATTATGCGCTCTATCTTTATGCTTTAATATCACTCGAAACATAGGCAAGCTTTAACTAATATAGGATTTAAAGAGAATTATTTAGTAATTAATCTTCTCTTTGCTAACGATAGTTTATTCATCTTGTTCACTCACTTGCTTTTTCTCGAGATTATTTGAAGCCCAAACTCTGATAAAACAACAACAGCCTGTTTTCTAAAAGGAAATCAAAAAAGAATTGTTGGTTTTTACTAACATGGAATGAAATCAAATTTTTTCATTAAAACAATAACGTACTGTCACCTCAAGTGAGTTTTCAAAGATCGCCCCTTTTCAGATTTTCAAATCAAGGTACATTTAAAATCACTCTCTTAAAAACATCTTTTGGAATCATAAATTCTCTAAGTTCATTATTTCCATACCTTTACAAGCCTTATGAAATATAGAATACTTTCAGAACTCTTTTAACCTTTCATAACTCTTCTGTAACCTCGTATCCCTATTAAGTCCCACATCCCGTATATATATACTCCGATTAATATATATATATATATATATATATATATATATATATATAGTAACCCATGCCATAATAGTAATTAAGCATTGTATAAATAACTTATTCCTTAAAAAATTAGTCTAACTCCTATGGAGCTACCTCAGGTAGCTTTTAAAGGGTGCTTAATACCTTCCCCTTAGAAGAACAAGAACCCTTACACATAATTTCATCGGTTTGTAGACCTATAAGGAACACGACTTGGTAATTAAATAGGTACCCTAGTATACCTTTAAGTATTAGGTGGTGACTCTCTTTCATCAACAACAGAGATACCACAAGTTGAATCTTGTCCTGACTAGTGCAAAATGGGGTGCAACATTTGTGATACTTTCGGAGCATAGAAACATGGAATACTGGATGAACTACAGCTACACTAGGTGGCAGTGCAAGCTTGTAGGTCATCTCTCCAATCCTCTCAAAAATCTCAAAAGGTCCTATGTACCTAGGGCTGGGCTTGCCCTTCTTCCCCAACCTCATAACACCCTTCATGTGCGAAAGCCGGAGTAAGACCCGCTCCCCAACCATGAACGCAACATCGCGAACCTTCTGATCAGCATAACTCTTCTGTCTAGATTGGGTTGTACGAAGCGATCTTGAATCAATTTAACCTTTTCCGAAGCATCCTGAACCAAGTCTGCACCAAAAAACCTAGCCTCACCGACTCAAAAAAACCCACCGGAGACTGACACCGCCTCCCATACAAAGCCTCATATGGATCCATCTGATTGCTCAACTGGTAGTTGTTGCTGTAGGCAAACTCCGCAAGCAGCAATAACTGATCCCAAGACCCCTAAACTCTATCACACATGCATGGAGCATATCCTCTAATATCTGAATAGTGCGCTTGCACTGTCTGTCCGTGTGAAGGTGAAATTTTGCACTCAACTCCACCTGCGTGCCCAGCTCATGTTGTATGGCCCTCCATAACCGCGATGTAAACCTGAGCCAGCTGCTCTAAGGAATTAGTAGTCACCACTGGAATGAAATGAGCCGACTTGGTCAACCTAACCACAATAACCCATACTGCATCGAACTTCCTCTGAGTCAATGGGAGCCGAACAACAAAATCCATACTAACTCGCTCCCATTTCCACTCTGGAATCTCTAGCCTCTGAAGCAATCTTCCTAGCCGCCGATATCATACTTCACCCGCTGACAGTTGAGGCACCAAGCTACTTATTCCACTATGTCCTTCTTAATCCTCCTCCGCCACTAGTGGTGCCTAAAGTCCTGATACATCATGGTGGCACCCGGATGAATGGAGTACCGCGAACTGTGAGCCTCCTAGCGAATCAACTCATGTGACCCATCTACATTGGGCACATATAGCCTGCCCTGCATACGTAACACACTCTCATGCCCAATAGTGATCTCTTGGGCGTCGCCGTACTGAACCGTGTCCTTGAGGACAAGCAAATGGGGGTCGTCATACTAATGCTCTTTGATGCGATCATTTAGAGAAGACCGAGAAACCACACAAGCCAAAACTCGACTCGTCTTCGAAACATCAAATCTGACAAACTGGTCGGCCAAGGCTTGAAATTCCAATGCCAATGGCCTCTCTACTACCAGTAGATAAGCTAAACTACCAATCTCTCTACCTTATGACTCAAGGCATCGGCCACTACATTGGCCTTCCCAGGATAGTATATAATTGTGATATCATAGTCCTTAAGCAACTCTAACTACCTTTGCTGGTGCAAGTTAAGATCCTTCTGTTTGAACATATGTCGTAGACTGCGGTGGTTGGTATAGACCTCACAAGGGACACCATACAAATAGTGCCTCCAAATCTTCAAGGCATGAACAATTGGTGCTAACTCAAGGTCTTGGACATGATAGATCTTCTCATGTACCTTCATCTATCTAGACGAATAGTCAATCACCCTACCGTCCTACATCACCACCGCGCTGAGGCCAATACGCGATACATCACAGTACACAGTATAAGGCCCCGAACTCGTGGTAACACCAACACTAGTGTTGTAGTCAAAGCAGTCTTGAGCTTTTGAAAGCTCCTCACACTCACTGGTCTACTTGAATGGAGCACCCTTCTAGGTCAATTTGGTCGTAGGTGCAGGAATAGATGGGAAACCCTTTAGGAATCGACGGTAATACCCTGCCAAACCAAGAGAACTCCGGATCTCAGTAGCTAAAGATGGTCTGAGCCAACTCTACACTGGTTCAATCTTCTTTGGATCTACCTTAACCCCCTCACTCGACACTACATGACCCAAAAATGCCAAATCAAGCCAAAATTCACACTTTGAAAATTTTGCATACAACTTCTTTTCTCTCAAGGTCTGAAGCACGGTCCTCAGATGCTGCTCATGGTCCTCTTGGCTTCGGGACTACACCAGAATGTCATCAACAAACACAATGACGAATGAGTCAAGCTAGGGCTGGAATACATTGTTCATCAAGTACATGAATGTTGCTGGGGTGTTGGTCAGCCCAAATGATATCACAAGGAACATGCAATGACCATACCTAGTCCTGAAGGCAGTCTTCAGGATATTTTGCCCAAATCCTCAACTGATGATAGCCTGAATGTAAGTCAATCTTGGAGAATACTCTGGCACCCTGTTGCTAATCAAATAGGTCATCAATACATGGCAATGGATGCATGTTCTTCACTGTAACCTTGTTCAAATGGCGATAAAAAATACACATGCACATAGAACCATCTTTCTTCTTTATAAACAAGACCGGAGCACCCAAGGTGGTACACTGGGCCCAATGAAACCCTCGTCAAGAAACTCCTGCAACTGTTCCCTTAACTCCTTCAACTCTTCTACGGCCGTTCGATATGGTGGAATAGAAATGGGCGGAGTTACGGGTAATAAATCAATACCAAAATCGATATCCCTATCGAGCAGCATGCCCGGAAAATCCACCGGAAATACATCTGTATAATCCCTCACTACCAGAACTGAGTCAACGGTAGGATTATCAACACCGGCATCCCTCACATATGATAGATACACATCACATCCCTTTCCAACCATCCACTATGCCTTAAGGAAAGACACCACCCTGCTAGGAACATAATCTAAAGTACCTCCACACTCTAACCACGGAAAACCTGGCATAGCCGACGTCACCGTCTTGGCGTAATATTCAAGGATAGAATGATAGGGAGACAACCACTCCATGCCCAAGATAACATCAAAATCTACCATACTGAGCAACAATAGATCGAATCTGTTCTCATAACCACTAAGAACAACTAAACATGACCGATGCACACGGTCAAAAACAATGGAATATCTTACGGGCGTGGACACACAAACAATGGTACTCAAAGAATCACAGGATATACCCAAATGCTGAGCAAAATAAGATGATACATAGGAATAAGTGGAGCCTGGATCAAATAAGACTGATGCATCTCTATGACAAACCAGAACAATACCTGTGATAATTGAGCAGGATGCAACTGCCTCCGTCCTAGCAGGAAGATCCTAATATCTGACTTGGGCTCCCCTCTAAGGCGACCTATTCCTCCCCGACCACCACCCCTGGCTGACTGTGTAGGTGGAGGTACAACTGGTGCTGTAACCACGGCCTGAGAAACCAGAGGGCCCAGTGGTATACTTAGGGCCTGAGTAGTATGCGGAGGTGCAACCCTCCTAAGTTTGGGGTAGTCCCTCACTATATTACGAGTGTCACCACACTCAAAGCAAGACCTCAGAGGACGTAGCTGCTAGAATTTGCTCGGGCCTTATTGACTGGACTGACCGCTAAAAGCACCCCGTGCAGGAGGTGCAGTAGACAGTAGCGGTGCATAATGGGGAACCTGAGGCTTGGGAGTGGCTGGAATACCACTAGAAGATGGAAGTTTTGAGTTAACTGGGCGGCTTACATAGCCCCTACCATGACGGGAAGCAACTCGGGCATGGGCACCACTATATGTGCTAGAATCTCGAGGCCTCTTCGCCTCCCTCTCCTCTCTCTCTCGGGCCCACATACCCTCCAATCTCCTAATGATCACCACTACTTGCTGGTATAGGATGTCCATCTCCAACATTCGGGCCATGCTGAATTTGCTACCAGGTTTGAGCCCCTCGATAAATCGACGAACTCACTCTCTAACATTAGCAACCAAGGCTAGTGCATGCCTGGACAAGTCACTAAACCGGACTGCATACTCCGATACGGTCATAGAATCGTGTCACAACTGCTCAAACACTGCATCCATGCATCTCTAAGATTCCGGGGAAAAATTTCCTCATAAAAATCTCTAAGAATCGATCACAGGTGAGTGAAGCAGCCTCGGCCGGGCTACCCAACTCATACGCTCGCCACCACTGCTAAGCTGCCACCTTAAGCTGGAACATACTGAAAGCAACCCTACTCGACTCAATACCCAGAGTACGAAGGATATGGTGCACTCCTCAAGAAAACCCTAGGCATCCTCTGAAGCCAAACAGCTGAAAGTAGGAGGGTGAAAATTCTTTAACCTCTAGAGCCTGAGCTGCTCCCCCTCAGAAAGCTGTTGCCCTAACCTCGGGTTGGACAACCGACTGCACTAGTATGACCTTTCGGACCTGGTCAACCTAGACCCGCTACTATAGGGTGTGGGCGGTGGGAGTTTGTGCTCATCCCCCGACTTGAGATGTGGCGGGAGAAAGTGGAATCAACCCCACCTGGGCCAAAGTGCCAAACATGCTCAGAACCTAGGCGAGAGTCTCCTGAAGTGCTGGAGTAGTAACAGGCGTCTCAGGTGCCTGCTCTCCAACAGGAGCTACTGGTGGCTCCTCTATTGCAGCTGGGGCTAGTGTTATGGCTGCACAATGTGCCTGTCCTCAGCCTCTGCCCCGACCCCAGCCTCTTGCGGCTCCAGTAGGCGTCGCGAGTGTCTAATCATCAGATCCAAATGTGTGTATCCTCACCATATGAGAGAGAATAAAAAGACGGAGATTTAGAATTTTGAAGTTAACAAGTTCGCACGATAAGAAATCAAAGAAGTGAAACTTTTACTAACAATTTGACAGCCTCCCGAAGATAAGCATAAACATCTATGTACCGATCCGCGAGACTCTACTAAAATTGCTTGTGACTTATAACACCTACGAAGCTATAGCTCTGATACCAACTTGTCACGACCCCAATTTCCCTCCGTAGGATGTCATGATGACACCTAGTCTCTAAGACTTTGTAAGCCTAACATTTACACAGAGGTAACCTAAATAATAGTTAAAGACTCAAAATTCAACAAATAGTACAAGGGAAATTTCAACAACTCAACGTATACATGATTGCCCAAAGCCCGGCAAAATACAACTCACAAGCTCTATGAAGTGATACTAAAAATCTATATACAATAGTGTCTAAATAAGGACAATGAAATAAGATAATCCGAGTGTAGGGGGACTTCGAGGCCTGTGGATGCTGGAAGTTATACCTTGAAGTCTCCAAGCACGGACTCTACTCACTAACGCCCGAATAGGAAGGAAGTACCTTGATCTGCACAAAAAGATGTGTAGAAGCGTAGCATGAGTACACCAAAATGGTACTGCGTAAGTTCCGAGCCTAACCTCAGAAAATAGTGACGAGGTCGGGTCAAGTCCCTACTGGAATAAATAAATGACTGAACAAGTATAAGGCATTGTAACAATGACAATAATAAAATTGAAAGAACAAATAGCATATCAAGGTTAGCTACACGGAACTAAATCAATTAGTGCTACACGGAGGAAACAATTAATAATATGCTAAGAAAAAAAACAACCAAAGACAAGTGCAAAACGGAGAAATGCCAACAAGAGCTACTATAGAGGTACCTCCTCGTAGTCTCAAATCACGAGAATAAATCAGAATCTTTCCTTATATCATTGAGGGAGCCATTACATTTAGTTTTGAAAATTATTTTCCTGATGTAGCATCCCGCATTTTAGCCCACCTTATCACACTGCATGACTTCTATTGTTCCCTACTAGCCACGCGTATCAAGCCCACCTTAACTCCCCGCATGCGTTTCAGCCCTAAAACCTTATACGACTACATACATATCAATATCACAATGAACCACGATTGCACCTCAAATACCCAATATCACAACTTGCCAGAGAAACCAAACAATAACAGTAATTTCATATTAAAGAGACCATGGCTCAACCGCAAAGTACCCAAGGGTCTCAACTATAACAACTGGAAAGAACAACTACACATAATGGTATTTCACAACTTAATACTTTGCCTTAATGTGAATCAAGACCTTCATATCTCACTTCCAATTTCAACAACAAGATATTCCACAATTTAACAACTTAAAGTAAAGAGTTCAACAATTATTTAATGAATACGGAATAAAGGAAACAAGAACTTCAACAAAACATGTACAACAATTAGCATGTAAGAGAATAAGACAAGTAGACACGTGAAAATAGACCAAGAATGATGAATATAACATGTTAAGATAACTCAATTAAGGCATGAAAAGAATCTATCTAGATAAAACCGATAATTTTGACATTTAGCCCGTGTGCGCACTCGTCACCTTGCGTACATGGGTTCCACAAATCACAATTATCACAAAACAACAGCAGTCCTAAGGGGTAATTCCCCCAACAAGGTTAGGCAAGTCACTTTCCTCAAATCATGCTAAATCAATCCACTAGTAGTCCTTTCCCTCGACTATCCAACACCGAGCAGCTCGAACCTAGCCAAAACAATTTCATACCATAAATATAAATTATAGGAAACTAATTCGAACAATAAAATTACGATCTTTAAGAAGAAATAAAAAGTCAACTCAATAAGTCAACCCGGGCCTCGGAACCTGTCCAAAATTATAAAATCCGATCACCCATTTGATAATGAGTCTAACCATACAAGAATTACTCAAATCTAACCTCAAATCGCCGTTCAAATCCTCAAATTTTAGCCTAAGAGGTTTCTACCATTTTCCCCCAATTTTCCAACTCAAATCCCTAACTAGTTGATGAAATTATAATTAGATTCATCTAAATAAACCAAAATCGAGTCCCCAATAATCTCTCTGAATATCTCCCAAAAATCCTCCTCCCACCGAGCTTTCTAAGTCCAAAATATGAAATATGAAACAAACCCTTGACTTTGAAACTTAAGTCTGCTGCCCAGTGATTCCTTCATCGCGAACGCAGAATGAGCCTTGCATTCACCATCCACAAAAATACACAGCTGCCAAAATCCACTTCGCGAACGCAAGATTCCCCATGCGAACGCGATGAACACTAAGCCCAAGCCTACGCAAACGTGACCCCTCATATGCGAACGAGGTGAACAACTTCCTATACCTTTGCGAACGCGTGTCCACCTTCGCAAACGCGAAGAACAAACCTCTCCTGCCTCCCAAATACCATTCGTGAATGCGACACCTCTATCATGAACGTGATGATGAAAACCAAATATCAGGAATTTCAGCGGCTTCCGCAAATCCTTCAAGGTTCTAAATGCGTCGAACATGGTCCGAATTACACCCGAGGCCCATGGGACCTCAACCATACATACCAACAAGTTCCAAAATAAATAATGGACCTACTCAAGGCTAAAAATGACATCAACCAACATCGATTTTACGAATCGCCACCTAAATTCAAGCCTATGAACTATGAACTTCCAAAACTGATGCCGATTTCATACCAAAAGAACTCTGATTGATTTCAAATTTTTCACACAAGTCATTAATTTATTCCAACTTCCGGAGTCAGGATCCGACCCCCATATCAATAAAGTTAACTACCGGTCAAGCTTTCGAAATCTTCCAAACCTTAGTTTTTCTGACTTTCGCTAATTCACGTCGTAACAACCTACGGACCTCCAAATCAACGTCTGGGATGCTCCTATGTCCAAAATCACCATAGGGAGCTATTGGAACCGTCAAAACTCTATTTCAGAGCCATCTTCACAAAAGCCAAACTACGGTCAACTCTAACAATTTAAGACTCCAACTTAGGGACTATGTGTCCCTTCACTCGGAAACTCACGCAAAACCAAAACCAAGCACCCTGGCAAGTCACATAATCACAATGTAGCATAAAGGAGACAATTAATAGAGGATTGGGAAAAAAAACTTAAATCGACCGGTTGGGTCGTTACAGACGAGGCCAGGTCAAGGCACCTACTAGGACAAAATAAACATAATGAAAACATAATAACGAGATGTAATGGAAGGCAGAGAAATAACTGATACGAAACAAGTTAATTACATAGTCTAATGCCAGAATTGTAACATAAAGATAACATAAATGAAGTAATTAAAGAGAACCACCAAAGTCAAATACGGATCCAAACTGATAAGAAAAGAAAGAATAAAAGCAACAAGAAGTGTTTCACCAATAACCCTTTTCAACGTGAGATAAACAACAAGAATCACAAATGAGGTACCGCCTCGTATAGAACAAGAATCGCAACCGAGGTACCGCCTTGTATTCATATTTCTCAATTTCAATCACAATCTTTTCTTATACCGCGGCGTGAGCCTTACATTTAAATAATCTTTAAAATATTTTCCTCGAAATAGATACACACACTTTAGCCACCTTATGACGCCACGTGGCTTCAAGTAATTCTCTTAGAAGAAACACGCACATAAGTCCCACCTTATGTCGTCGCATGCACATTAACCCCTATCCTTATACCGCCGCATGCACATCAATATCACATCACAATAACAACTCGTATCACAAGTTCCCATATGTCACGACTTGCCAATAATCAACAATATCAACAAGTTCCCATGTGTCTCAACAATTAATAACTTCGCCTCAATGTGATAACGGCTTTCACTACTTCAACACTAATAAATCAACAATGAGAGAGAGGATGTGTAACAACGATATCGAATAAGAATAAATCACAATGCGAGAGATAACATGTAACGATGACTTCAAATACGGATAAATCAACAACGGAAAAGATAACAAGTAACAACGACTTCAAATAAGGACAAGTCAATAATGGAAGAGATAACATATAACAATGACTTCAAATAACGACAACTCACAAAGGAAGAGCTAACATGTAAAAACGACTTCAAGTAAGAATAAGTCAATAATGGAAGAGATAACATGTAACAATGACTTCAATAACGATAAATCAACAATGGAAGAGCTAAAATGTAATAATGACTTCAAATAATGGTAAATCAACAATGGAAGAGATAACATGTAACAATGAAAGAGGCAACAACTTCAACCAAAGCATAAAAGAAAAATATCAAGTAAGATTTAGAACAAGTATTAACAAAGTCATTTAAGGCATGTAAGGATACACTAACCCAAGCAAGAGTAGTTCGACTATGAGAATTTAAAACATGATATGACAATTCAACTAAAGAATGGAAAAAAGTCTAAGTAGCCTAAACCGGTCAAATACCACATATAACCCGTGTACCTACTCGTCACCTTGCGTACATGGCTTTTACATAGCACAAATGACACAATAAACCCCAAATCTAAGGGGTAGTTCTCTCACACAAAGTTAGGCAAGATACTTACTTCAACTAGGCCAACTCAACCCTCAGAAATAGCTTTTCCCCTAAAATTCCCCTCAACTTGGCTCTAAGCTGCCCAAAATTTACTTAATATCATTAAACAACGCAAGGGGAAACAAATACAATAGATAAAGCTGTGATATTTACACCTTTTCAAAAAAGTCAACATAAATCAACCCGGGGCCCGTCTGGTCAAAAACCAAGTCCAAGGGTAGATTTTGACTACCCATAACCCCACGAGTTCATATATGTGATTAGTTTCAAAATGCGATTGAAAATCGACTCTCAAAAATCAAATTCTTATTTTTCAAAAATTTGACAAAGTTTCACAAATTTTAACTTTGATTCACATGATTTTGATGTCAAATCTAAGATATATTAATGAAATATAGTTGGAAGTTGATTAGAATCACTTACCCAATGTTTGTAAGTGAAAATCCCCTCTCTAAATCGCCTTTAACCGAGTATAGGGTTCTAAAATGAGATAATATATTAAAAATCCCGTCTCCCAGCCCTTTTGTCCTGCTACAAATGTCGCGTTTGCCACAAAGGGTTCGCATTTGCAAACCCTCGCTATTGCAGACTAGGGACCGCATTTGTGAGCCCTGACAGACTCAACAATTATCACAATTACGACAAAGAGTTCATAATTGCGAAGATGGACTTCTTCGCAAAAGCTAACAAAGTTTGCAAGAGCGATCCAAGCTTCAGGCATCCTCTTGTTCTTTCTTTCGAATAGATAGAAAGGCCGGTCCATGCATGTTAATAGTGTTAGAATACTCTAAAAAAGTTAGCTTATTGTAGTACGAAAGTTTTCCGAGTTATAACAGCTAAACTTGGTTATAGTACAAAAGTTTTCTGAGTTGCATAGCTTGGCAAGCTGTCCGTTATGGGTTGTTGAAGCCAGCCACTTTGTAGGAAACTTTTACGACTATAAGCAAATTAACTATTAGTGTAGCTTGGCAAGCCGTCCCTTATGGGTTGTTGAAGCCAGCCCTTTTGTAGGGAAGCTTTCTTATCTTTGATTTAGTTTGCTTTCTTGGAGTCTATTGCTCTATTCTTATACTGTGGTATCAGAGCCAGCCCATCCTTTCGGAGGGAGGAATAGTTTACTAACTATATCTGAGTCATTTCCATCATCCTCTTCCCTTGCAAAGATGAATATGTCCCCTATTCTATATAAAACCTTGTCAAAAAAATATGATTACCTCTATGAAGTAGATATCTTACCCGACGAACAGAAAATAACCTCCACTGAACTACCCCTTATAAACCCTTATTCATCCTTTACCAAAAAAACATTTGCACCACAGTCCCAAATCCATTCCTTAGTTCAACACAGACCAAAAAGAGTCAAAGAATATGTTGTTTCCTCAAAACTTGACCAGCATCATATTCTTTCCACTCGAGAGGAATAATTTATCACCCTTCAAATCCCAGATGATTTTTCCAGACAATGGAGAGATCATGGTCTTACCCGTATCCATTTTGGTGCTATCTGAATCGCTTTAACATATCATGGAAGAAACAGTCAACCAGTTGTTGCTCGACTTTCTCTTCTAGATACAAGATACTCTGAGGACCAACATGCCAATTTGGGTACTGCAAAAATTACCTTGAATGTTGGGACTGTCTTCATAAATATCTTTCCAAATTTCAAAATGTCCCTTCAAGAACCATACCTAACTGAAGCATTAAAAATCAAAGTTCAAATCCAGGGAGCCCCACAAGCCAAAGATGCTATCAAGCCACTATTCAGCACCAAATGGCGTGGCGGGTCAAAAATCATGCATGGATCTCTGCCTTCCTGGAGGAGAAAATTCTTTACTCTTGAATATTGATGCTACTAAAGGAAACACCACGTGCACCCAAATACCCAGACAAATTCCTAGAGACGAACTCGTCAAAATCCTTCCTAATTCCTGGATCACAAATTATGAGAAGTTAAGAGAACCAGAGGAATCTCTGCAATCTGGTGAGCCAACTTTTACCAAGAGAAATGAAAAAATAGTTTCCATAAACTTTGACCATTCCCATCTTAAAAAATCCAATAACACCATCTTTTCTTGCCAAATGATTCAACCAAAGGACACTAACCCTAACCCTGAAAGTGAACCCTTCTGGAATATACAAACTATTATGGAAGAACGTGACTGGTGTAAACATTTCGACAAAGAGGGCACAAGAGTTTGGTGGTTTAAATGCCCCTTTACAGGACACTGCCCTTGGGATATTGGTTGCGACTGCCAAGACTGTTTGGAGGATCCTATCGGAGAATATGATGAACACCCCCTGCATCATTGGGAAAGGTTTGGCCTTAACAGAGCAAATCAAAATCACAGAAAAAGGGAAAAACCACATAAAAGCAATTTCGAGCCAAATATGAAAATAAAGATCCTTCAATTTGCTCATTAAGTCGTCCAGGTAAATATGAATTTCATGTCAGTTACAAACCCCAGGAATGGCCAAAATTACCAGGAAAATTCACTCCAAGTTGGGAAGATGGTGAAATCACACCCACACCCAAACCACGCTCAGGTCATACCCCAAAATCTAAAAAGCCACCGGAACCTAAGACATCATCGATTCAAAAAACCCCCAAAGCCCACACATCCACAGATATTCATGCTGAGTCCTTCGAGTTCCAGTCATACCCAAGATTTTCCTTCACTTCAACTTTTTCAAATAGAGGGTATAATCCATGCTCCAAAAATCACCTAGAAAAACATAGTGCTATCTAATGGAGAAAAACCCCCAGCAAGTGATATCGAAGCAACGAGGAACTGTCAATCAGAAAATTTCATCTGCCAAAACAAAGTATCGAACAACATTGGCAATACCATAAGGAACGTGGAAAATCTTCAATATGAGATTTGTCCACCTGGAACTTCACTTTTCTAGTTCTACCAACAACAACAGAAGGAGATAATTTCCATCAGGGAACAAATTCAACTTTTGAGAAATAATCACTTTCAGTCACAAAAGACCTCAGTTTTCCCTTTAAAACCTACATTCTTCCCTATGTGGCCACAAGCATATTCCCCACGTAAATTGGACTACACCTTTTCTACTTTTCCTACTACCTCACAAGATCATGTTTCTTTCACCCAACCCGTAAAAGAAGAACATGACTTTGATATTGCAAAAATGGTTTGGGAAAGTGAAGATGCTCTTGCGGCCCAAAAACAAACCAAGAAAAGGTAAGATCAAGGAGAAAGTTAAAAGGGTCCAACCCAAAAAATCTGATGATTTCTGATCAGAAGGCTCCAGACCTATATGCCTCCCAACTAATAAACATGTCAAAGAAGATACCACATGGCCGGAATCTCTTAATTCATCAGACGATGATACAATGGAAGATAGCTCTCAATCAAGAAATGAATCCACACCAAACTCTTCCGAAGATGATGATCCCCCAATATTTGTAAACCAGCCAAGAGACCTAGAAATATCTGAAATAGATGAGGATCAAGAAGGCATGATAGATGAACAAATCCCAGAAAGAATATATGAGCCCATGGCATCAAAACCAGTTGGGACTACATTCCACACTTTAACCTTAGATGATGTCAACGTTTCAAAATGGCCTCAAATGATCCAAGACTTCTATACTTGGATGGTGACCAAAAATTTGGTGGAACAAGAAAAGTATATCATCCTGTCAGAACTCACTTCACAATTCTCAGCAATCCTCAGAGATTGGTGGAACTCACTTGGGATTCAAGACAAAAATACTTTTCTTACTTCCTAGGACTTTGCCTTCAACATCAGAATCCTACATGAAGTTTTCTGTAGAGATTTGGCCAAAGACAGGAAAAGATGCGAAGAAAACTCTTCGAGATGAAGTGCGTGTCACTCGACAGAAATGACATTGACAAGCATTTTCAAAAAATGACAAAGATTTATTTCAAGATCGGTGGAGACATCCACCTGAAGCAAGCCTTTGTCCCGTCCCTTCCACAATTGTTGGCAAGTCGAACCATGACTATCACTGAAGAAACGTTTCAATCCATAACAATCCCGCAAATCGGCTATATCAGGCAAACTCTTTTCGTCACATTGGATGACCTTTGTACGAAGCGCTCTGCCCTAAAACAAATTATCCAACACTATCCAGCGCTTGTAAAGCATGCCGCAAATCTGATCTAATCACCGGATTAGGATGTTCCTGCCACACGTTCAGGCGGCAGGGAGGATTCAGGAGGATGAGATGGCCAAGAATTCTAGATGGGAAATTAAGTTCCAGGAGGCGCACAAAATATTTCAGACAAAGGAGGCTAGGTAATTTTCATAAAAAGAACAGATGCTTTATTTGCCATAAGATCGGACATTTTGCAAGAAATTGTCCACACTCGAGGAAATTTTGTCAAACTTCTTGAAGAGATTGAAGATTACACTGGCATCCATCTCGTAATGGAAGAGGACCTCGAGTCCATATTCTCTATGGACGATAAACCCACTATGTAAACCTTATTCTCTCTTGATATATACGAAGATAATGAGGATGACCACTACTAAATTTTAGAACTGGTGGCCGGAGCTCGAGAGGAGATCAATGCTCTTGTAATCATCCCTCAAGTGGAACTCAAGGGGTTTATTCATCCAAATGGGATAAACCAACTCGAGTCATCGCTTTCACTGCTGGAGTAGCTTGTTCACTCATGAGCTCTGTTGTTCTCCTTGAAGATCAATTGGTGCCTCAGCTTAAAGATTTCAACACTGCATCAAATGGAATCCTGACTAACACCGTTATCACAAAACACCCGGTCAGAATTGAGTTCTTTTCTGGTTTGATCGGCTCTGATGTACCAGGAAAAGATCTTATTATTGGATTCGACATTTTTAGACAACTAAAAGATCAACTCTAGATCAGGGCTAACGGGATAACCTTTAATAATTCCAAATCGCCTACAACGAACAAATCAAGGAGATTGAACAAAATCTCATTGAACATTCATATGCCGATTCTCACAAGGATTTTATAAAGAAAGGTAAAAGCCCGTTATGGAAGAATGAAGAGTATTTTATCAAGCTCCCTTTCAAGAAGAATGAAAAGCTCAATCCAACAAAAACCAGTCATTCAGGCATGAATCTAGATCATCTTCAACTTGCAAAGAAAGAATGTGAAAAACTTTTGGAATTTGATATAATAGAGCCATCAGATTCACAATGGGCATGCGAAGCATTTTATGTCAACAAAAGGGCTGAGCAAACAAGAGGAAAACTTAGGTTAGTTATTAACTACCAGCCACTTAACCACTTCCTCATGATGATAAATTCCCTATCCCAAATAAACTTACTCTTTTCTCCCACTTAGCCAAGGCCAAATATTTTTCCAAGTTTGATCTTAAATCTGAATTTTGGAAATTGGGAATCCACCCTGAAGAAAGAGTCAAAACGGGATTTTGCATCCCCGTCATCACTTCCAATGGAAAGTCATGCCCTTCAGATTGAAAACTGCACCCTCCTTGTTCCCAAAAGCCATGATAAAAATATTCCAGCCAATCCTCCATACTTCTTTAGTTTACATTGATGACATCCTGTTATTTAGTGATACATTAGAGGAACATGTCGACTTGCTTCATCAATTTAAGGCACTAGTAACATAGTACGGGATCATGCTTTCAGCAAAAAAGATGGTTCTTGCTCAAAAGGAGATTGCTTTTTTCGGCATGCATTTTGTCCAGGGTGTATACAGTCCAAAACCACGTCCAGAACCACGTATATGTCAGGAACTACTCAAATTTCTTAATACCGGACTCACAACAAAGCAGATCCAACAGTTCTTGGGCGTAGTAAATGTTACGCGATGCCTTCCTGAGATGCTTTGGAAGGGTAGCGTAAGGCTAGGCAATCGATGTCAGTACGATTGCCGTCCGCCAACTGAGGTCCCCTCCGCACGCTAGACTAGATTGTCAGTGTCGTGCGGGAAAACCAATTCGTAGGCAACAAGAGAAATGAGAGCAGCGGAAGCTTTGGTTGGATTTTTGATGATGATTGTATTGATGATGAAAAAGCTATTACAAAGCTAATGCGGTGTCGAGGGGGCGAAGACACCAGTACAGAGAATTGAATGCTTGCTGAAAATGTTTGAATGCTGATACCCCCCTAATAATGCTTAAAAAATAAAAACCCAAATTACATGAGTAGACCTAATGCGAGCTCTAGGAGCACAATGAATATAAAACAGTAAACCTATTCTATATTTACAATGAGAGGAACTTAGTGTTCTATGATGTAGAAATACTAAGTCCAATGGCAGCAATCTTGTCTTGACGGTCAGGGTCCGCGCGCGCGTTGCTCTCTGCGCGCGCGGCACTATTGATGATGGCCCGCGGCGGGGCGCTGGCACTTGTGCTTGG
>MCJB01052552.1:125378-177304 GCA_002018475.1 Nicotiana obtusifolia | reverse complement strand
ACAAAGGGAGGGAAAAAGTGGCGTCAATCGGAGCTGTCCTCGAACTCTTCAGGGAATGTTTTCCTCCTCGACTCATCTTCTGCCTTGGTTGCTTCGGCTACGTCGGAAGATAAGTCGAGGCCGCGATTTTGAAGTTCCTGGAGGACGGTAAGGAGAGCTTGACACTTAGCATATTCTACCAGTGTCCTCGATTGCCGGTTGGCCGCATCAGCATCGGCCCTGTATTGGGCTATCAGATCCTCGGCCGTGGATTTGGTTTTAGCAATCTTGGCTTCTGTCTCCTGAAGCCGAGTAGAAAGGGTCTCCCGGTCAAGGCCGAGCGTTTGGATCTCGAGGCGTTGAACTTCGTTGTCTTTTCGCAAAGCCTCGATCTGCTCCTGGAGAGCCGATTTCTCTGCACTTAGCCGCTCCGCTTGCGATTTCCATTGACGCAGCTCGGCCTTGGACTCATTATATTCAGCCTGTAGTCGTTCCGATTGTGTGCTCATAGTTTCTAATCGGTCGACACAGGAGGCGTACTCTTTCTTCAAAGAGTTCAGCTCAGCCCGGGTTTCCGACATCTTATCCTCAAGCTTTCAACGTCTATCCGATTCCAGGTCCACTCCATCCTTGACACGAAGAAACATTCCGTGATAAAGCACCGAAGACTACATTCATAGAAACTAGGGAATGTTAGTAACATTCGAAGCCAGAATAAAAATTGATTCATGCAAGAATCGATACCTAACCACTTCATGTTTGTGCACTCTATTCTCACCTTGATTAGTGCTTGTTGGGCTTCGTTGTAAAGGCATGCCCAGTCCACAGCATTCATGGCAGCCCGGTCTTCATCCGTTGCCAGGTGGTGGAGATAACTTGCTATGCCTACCGGGGGCCCCAACACCCGGGCGTCCTCAGGAACGGAGAAAGTTATTACCCTTTTTCGTTCAGGGTTCAGGCTCGGAGCAGGAAATTTATCGACCAGTTTATCACTAGCCGACATCCTGCTCGATTCGGCCTGAGGACTCTTCCTGGGGATGTCAAGGCCGAAAGTATCGGACGATGGCACCCCGTCGAAATATGTTTCGAAGGTCCCCTCCATGGCCGGTATTCCACCCGGCGCCTGCGCCCAAGCGCGACCGGTTTCCTTTAGCGAAGTTTCAGAGAAGGAGGGTGAATGAGCCGTTTGCTCCTGCATTGGGGCCGGGGATTCAGCTGTATCTCTGACCCTTGCCCCCGCATCACCTTGGGATGCATCGGCATCATCCGTTACCAACTCGGGAACTTTCCGAGTAGGTTTGCGACGTTTAAGTTTGGATTCCTCCTCCTCCGTACTTTCACTCGTGGAAACAACGGTGAAGGTGGCCTTGCGAGCCAACATTTTTGTCCTTCCCCTTTTCTTTGTAGGATCGGCCTGTTGGGGACCCCCCTTTCTTTTGTCCCTTGTTTCTGAGGCCGGTGTCGGAGGGGGCTCTCTTCTATCTTTTGTTGTCGAGGCCGGTGTCGGAATGGGACAAAGGATTGTTCCACCACTAGCTGCCGATCTCAGTTCGGCATCCTTGGATAGACCTGCAAATTGTGTCGCACGAGTTAGATGTTATCTTCGACTTATTTTAAAAGGTACCAACTAAAGGGGGCTTACCATGATTTTTGGCCTCCCACAATCCTTTAGAAATTTCTCGCCAAGCCCGTTCGGAATAGGTTCGTTGGGCCGCTATCTTTCCAATCCATCCCATTAAATCCTCTATCGCGGCCGGAGTTTGGGGAACAGCTGCACAATAAAGTTTTTTAGTCATACATGGAGAAACGATAACAGAAGGGAATTAGTGAGAAAATCCTTACGGTCCATATTCCATTTCTCAGGAAATGGCATGCAATCAGCAGGAATCAGATCGGAGGTCCTAATTCGGACAAACCTGCTCATCCACCCCCGATCTCTATCCTCGTCGATGCTTGAAAAGGGAGCCTTACCGGCTCGACGAGACAATTTAATCAATCCCCCTCGAAACATTCGGGGACTATACAAACGAAGTATATGGTCGAGGGTAAAAGGATAGTCACCCTCGACCTTATCTACAAAAAATCGGAAAAGATATACAATCCGCCACATTGACGGGTGGATTTGACCTAAGGTATCTTCGAACCTCCTACAGAATTGCACTATTATCGGGTCAATAGGCCCTATCGGGAAAGGGTAGGTGTACACACTAAGATATCCCTCGACGTGCGTGGTAATGGCTTCGCTAGAAAAAAGAACCACCATTTCCTTATCCTCCCAGTGGCATTCCGCCTTCACCCTATCAAGATGTTTGAGGGTGATGGAGCTGATATAATCACACACGGGTTCGCCCCGACCAGGCACCGTCGAGGCCTTTTCGACCTTAAAATCGGAGCTGGTGGGGCACCCTACAGGGATAAAAGCCTTCAGCGGGGGTTCCGAAGAAGGCTGATCAGCATGGGCCCCCTCAGCGGGTGAGTTTTGCTTTGAAGGTGCTGATTTTGAGGTTTTTGCCATTGAAGTAATAGAGGCAAGCGCTAACAAAGGATTCAAAAGTTGGTGAATTATCTGAAGGATGAAATTAAAAAGAAAGTAGAGGAAGTGATTCCTTTAATGAAGGTGAAAAGGTTAATCCACAGGTAAAAAGGTTATTTATACTCCACCAAAGACGGCGGCACCAAACACGAGGCGACAGAACATTAAATACACGCATTAATTGCCTGCAGCGTGCACAATAACCTAAGATGGGATTTGTGATGATTGCCTATTTTGGCATTATGCGGACGTCATGAGGGTGTCGTCACGCCCTAGTTGACCTCAAAAACAAGTTGCAATATGGTGTTGTCCACGTGCCTTAACCAATGACTATATCGGTCGCAGGCTTCGAGGAATCTGAGAACATGGGTTCATATCGTTTATTATCCTTACTCTCTAATAAACGAGGGGACTATCTGTATTGGGTAAAATACTTTTTCATGAATTCGGGTCGGGTATCATCAAGTGCAAACGGGCCAGACCCAACTAAAGGAAGTCGTAACGGAAGCAGTACAAGGCCGAATTAATTCGATCCGAAAATGAGAGGTCGAGCTCGATAGCCGGAGCGACCGGGGGTAAGAATCGACGTAATCGACCGATACCAAGGGATCGAAGACCGGCTTCGAACCGCATTTCTCGCCAGTTACCGAATATTTCGCCAGGAGTAATTATCTCAACCGTCTTAGCCGTTACAGCGCGGTTTGGGGAGATCCTATCCTGGATTTTAGGGGATTTACCTTGTAATCAGTTATTTACCTTGTTTAGGAGTCTGATTTTAGCCTATAAGAAGCATATTTCGTTCATACTAGGAACCATCTGATTTTCATCAAGAAAAGAAAACTCTTCCTCTTCAGCTACTTAATACAACTATTGTCTCCTATACAAAGGATTTATATTCTCTTATATTGCTCATCATAATCTACGGTTTCATCACTTTTTGCTTACATTATAGTTATTTTCATCGCATTATTGTTCAGTACCAATTTGGTTTACGAATCCTTAGTACTACGAACAAATCTAATTGTTATCCAATTTTAAGGGTAAACAATTCCACCTTTCTTCAAAACGAGTAGATCTCATCTTTGCGTAAGTTCACCATCGAATCACATCTCGTAGCATACTATAGAAATAATTGACAACTTCCTCAAGAAGGGTATTTGCTTGTTCTAAGTATTTTATTCAAAGGAAATTACTTAAGCTACAATTGAGGGTATATTTAATACAAATAAAAGACTTACTCATTTATCTCTGCCGCTGTCTTTCTTGAACCCAAATCTACTCCTGCTATAGTACTCAACTAAGTTAAAGTTTGGTCAAATCTCGGTGAAAACAAAACTAATTTTAAATAACACTCCATACAACAAGTAAAAGAAAAAAAGAAAAAAGAAATCATGTGACAAAATATTATTCAGCAATCTTACTTCTGAAATTCTGATTATCTAGGTAAAGGAAAAACTAGAATTATAAAAGATAGCACATAAAAGGTTTAGGATGATTTTACGGAAGATGGTGGCCTAGTTCAGGAATATTTTGCTTTTTAATTGTTCAAGCGCAATTTAGTGGTGTTGATTTTGATTTTACAAAGGACTTAGTAAAGCTTTCGCCTCAATTCATATTTGGCCGCCAGAAATTTTTGTTTTTCATCTCGTATATTTCACTTTTCCGATATTTGACTAAATTTCTCTTCAGCTTTTTGCAGAAAGCCGCTCCACAAAGGAGATGATGTGTGACAAATTGATGTTAAAACTAAACTAATAACTTAGAACAGTAAATTCATTTAGGGATCGTTTGGTATGATGGATAAGTAAAAATAAAATCTGAGAAAAAAATTTAGTACTATCTTATTTCTTATTTGGTTACTAATTCTAAAATAAGTTATCTCAGAAATACAAATAGTATTGAGATAACTTATACTTGCCAGATGGTGAAATAGTGATCTCAAAATAAAATACTAAAATTAATAATCTTAAAATTAATATAACATACCAGACAATCAAATATACCTATATAACTAATCTCAATATATTTTGTCTTCCAACCGAACGATCGAGAGATTGCACTTTACTTGGGACCAACTAATATAGATCTTAGTTTGGGGCGACCATCATACCTTGGCTACGTTAGAGGGCGGAATTTAATCACGCTAATCTCCATTTCTTAAATGATCATGTATATAAATCGAACAGGACAAAACTCCAACTCTATCCCACGTGCGATCCTATTGCCACCTACTACAATAAAGCAAAATAAAAGCCCATCGGAAACAAAGACAGCTGATTCAATATTAGGGTATGATGTTAACTAAAATCAAAAGTTCCAAAATCTAAAGCATACTCCACTTAATTTGTCTCATGAAATTTCATTGTTTATCAATCAATCGGGTTCTCTTTAACAGCTAGTGGCCCCCAAAAGTCTGAAACCCCACATGCCTTGGTCGCAATCTAAAGATTCTTTTGTCTGTGTTTTTGTACGGCGCAAATTCCTAACTTTTTCAGGGACATATTCGTAAATATAATATCCGTGCGCGGCGATATTATCCGGTTTAACCAATCAACTAATCGTCCCCACAAAGTACTCAACAACTTGCTTCCCACTAATCTCCACCAAATTCCAATCTTACCCCTCCTATCACACTCCTACTTTATGTACCCTTCTTGACTCTCTTCATCTCTTTCCCCTAATAAACCAACCTCTGCATATTTTATCCTCCATCTTTATCACTGTTTTTCCAAAGCATACACCTTTTTTCCTTTGGTTGCTAGATTCAAGCGAAAAATGAGCCGTTTCAGGAGATTTGAACTTATTGAGTACTCTCCTTCTCCTTCATTCTTCCTCAAAGAATCCTCACTTTTCACACCCAAAACCTTACTCCTAAACCCCTCGTTCCACATTGAAGATGAGCTTGATACCACTCTCGATCTCCTTTGCCCCACACCCACTACCCTCCTCGATCTCACCTCCCCCTTTGACGACTTTGATACCATCACTAATCTGATCCAAATCGGAAGAACCCCTTTGTACACTTCCACTCGCCGAGTTCACTGCCGGGTCGGACTCGGTACTGAGTTACAGAGTCTGTCTGACCGAGTCTCTGAACTCGAGCGGCTGTTCATTGAGGAGAAGAAGAAGAAGAAGAAGAGCAAGAAAGTTGGTGAGAGGAAGTACACGTGGACGGCCGAGATCAAGAGCCCCGAGAAGGACGGGGTTGATCGGAAGTACAAGTGGATTGCTGAGGTCAAAGATGGTAAAAAGAAGGGTGATTTGGATAAAAGTTACAAATTTACTGCTGAGATCAAAGGGAAGAATGAGGATGCACGTACGTACACTTTCAAAGCATCAAATGCCGGCGGAGATGATTCCGACAGTGAGAAAAAAGAGAAGAAAGATGATAAAAAGAAGAAATGTGAAAAATCTGAGGGTTCTGCACGTATAGTTGAGATTGAAGAGCCATCCGATCATGGGGCCCTCGTCTTAAGACAGGTTAACTTTTGATAATTTGCAATATATGTGATATTGTTTGACTGGACATGGAATTTATAAAATTTCAGAAAGAAAAGAATTTTTTTTTTAAAACTTGTGGATTAAAACAAGACATAGATAATTGTGTGGCTATAAATTATTTCATTAAGGGTTAATGTTAATAGGAGTAATTTCTAAATGTAGAAAGATATCGATCTTTTTTGGATAGATCATAAATTGAAATGGATGGAGTAAGATTTTGTTGATCAATGTGGGTCCTTTAAATTTTGTTTGATAAATGTTACTATGTGATGTATAGGTATTTGCGAAGAGGGTGGAGAAGAGAAGGGGGAAGAGGAAGGAGATATCACCACAAGATGCAGCATTAGCTATTCAGATGAGCTTCAGGGCTTACTTGATTAGAAGGTCGCAAGCACTGCGTGCTCTAAGGGAACTGGCCATTGCCAAGACTAAGTTGAAGGAGCTAAGGGCTCTATTCAACAACTTCACTTACCGGCGTCGTGTTGCCCGTGATGCTGAGGAGCGTCAGAGGTTCTCTGAGAAGATCATCGTGCTGCTGCTCACTGTTGATGCCATTGAGGTAAACAAATACGTGTTTGTATTATTACAAAAGTTCTCATTTATACGTAGGTTAATGTTGCTGGTCTTATGTATCAATTAGCTTATCGAGTTTTAGCTACCTATATCGTACTTATGCTGGTTCATTATATTTTATGTCACGGTGTGCGACTTGATGCTGAATTAAAGATGTTGATTTGACTCGGTGTATTACATTACGTGACTATGAAGAAATTATTAAAGTGATAGTTGAAAAGTTAGTCAGATAGAAAACATCACATGAAATTTTATAACTTGAATAGTTAAATGGATTTGGATTTGTGAAAGCTGTGAAAATTTTATGAAATAATGTTGTTAATGGAGTTGTGTGGAACATTTTGGAATTCTCAAAATGAAATAAGTCTGTAAATTGGAGCGGACAGAGTACTAGAAGTGCAGCTTGGAAGTGGTTACTTTGATAGGTGAAGTATTATTTATCAGTTCTTGGTTCTATAGTTGTCTGATGTTTATCGGTTGTCACATGATCTGATCCCCGAAAGTGGCCTTTCAACTTCCCTGTTTTAGCGGTTCTTCTCTATTTCCTGTTCTTGTTTCTCTTTCTTCTCCGCTGGAATTGGGGGTTTTGGATGGGTGTCAATAGAAGTAGTTCATCAATAGGACATGCATTAATAGGAAGTCTGGATCTGAACTGTGATACAAAATACACACAATCTTTAGTAGAAATACTTTTTGAGACCAGTTTGTGCTCTTTAGATTCTCCTGTGACCTCAGAATGGACTTTCTTTTTTTGTCTTTGTCTGACTAGATAGGCAGCAGTGACGAATTTTAATAAGGATACAGCTTTTTATTACTATGCTGCTGTCTTTCCTGGAATCAAGGTGGGGAAACAAGAATTAGCTGACCGCTCGGCTAGTTGTGCCGCAGCTTCTTCACATCCGCAAATCTACCACTCAGCTAGTTGGTAGGTTTGCATGAAACAATGCCAACCGCTACCAGATATTCTATCATCCACTAATTTTTATTCTCGCTACAAGATCCATAGACATAGTTTGTTGACAACATCAATTGTCTGCATATAATGGGATCACATATTTTCCACATTTGCAATGTGTTATACAGATCTTTGGCTCTCAACCATTTTTAGTGTTCTTTCTTTTATTCCAAATATGCATTTATCGTTCTCTTTTCCTTCTTTAATAGGGTGCTGATATAATGGTCCGATCTGCAAAGAAGTCAATGGTGGATGAGTTAGAAGCAATGCTTGATGTTATCGACCCCCAACCTGGTGGGAGGCCTATATCGGCTGCTAGGAGGAGAACATTTGATATGCCTGATGGTGCCATTCAGAAGGAACTTGCAGCTGGTGTTGCTCAAGTTGTTCAAATGCTTGACGAGTCCAATGCTTCTGAATCCTTTGAAGCATGCTTATGAGTCTACTATGACATGTGAGATTCCACTGGTCTTTGGGGTTGCTGGTGTTGTATGTTCAGTTCTAAGTAGGACTGACAACAGTGTGAAGCTACTACTACTGCTACTGTTGTTACCTTTCTTTATTCTGGATAATGGAGATTATAGCTAGTATGTCATCTTTTTCCATTTTCTGGAAATAGCTAGTATGTCATCTTTGTAATCCACATGCATCTCAGTATCTTGTGCTCCGAATATGTGCACTAGCATTTCATTGTGTTATTAATATTGTGTGAAACATCAATCGTGATTTCTATTTGACCTTGACTTGTTGAAGTTTCTATGCCAACTGCTAATGTCAGTGCGGTTGCCTTCAGCTTAGCAAATGATTGGGTTGTGAAAATGGCTAATTAGTATGGGTATAAGCTTTTAGACAGGCAATCCAACTGTTGGTTAGAAGTGAAAGTACATTATTTGTGAGTTGATGTTGCATGTGCAGAAAACATAAGAAGGATATGGATCACCTTATTGCACATTTGCACTGTAATTTTGTATCAGAATATGGTCCCTTTTTCTTCTGGTAAATAGCACATTGGTTGGGGAAATGGTCTGAAGCAGATGTAGAAATTCTACAAACACTATTTGCTGAATTTGCTTATAATTTTTATTGTGCATACTTCTACTGGTTTTTTGCCTTTTGAACAAGTGAGAGAAGTTATTTCCCTCGGTAGCAAATGATTTCCTGATAAAATATTTTTGGCAATCAATTGCCAATAAATTACTTTGTTTTTCGGAAAAATATTCAACTCCATAATACTCAGGATTTTTGTTAACTAGTGTGCTATAATGCTGTTTCTATTTCCTTGTAGCTTTGCCAAGACTCTAAGACCAGCTAACCGCAAGAGCTACTGTCTGTTGGACAAGAAAGTACGCTGGATAGACTTTTTCTAAACCACTGTTTATATTTGACCTTGTCAAGAAAAGTTTTGGAAATAGCCTCGCTTTACGAAAGAGGGTCCTCTTTATGATGCTACAGACGGCCGTCTGAAGTGCAAGGGGTAAACTCGAACTCGGATAGAATAGGATTGTATGCGCCGGACCCTTCGGATCTCATATTTTGGCCGAGTTTACTGTACCTCCGCCCCTATATTAGGCGACCGTAATAGTTTTAAAACACAGTTGTAAGAAATTTGAAGTGCCAACTTAATTATGAACTTTTTACCAGAAACCCTGACTATTATGGTGATCACCACAATATTTTGATTAGACATCTTGACGATCACCTTAAGAACCTAGCATGCCATGAGCATACTACTAAATCTAACGTGGAAGCTTTCTCTTCAAAAAGTTTTTTAACGGGTCAAAATCTAAATGGTGGCTCCGAAAGATCCTAGCTGCATAAATCACCCTCTTTCGAATGCATGACGGGTTAATGGCTAGCCCGGAATGCACCTTAAGATTTTGGCCCCGGTCCAAGTGCTGGCCGGTGCTGATTTTATTCTAAAGAGGGGACCAACTTCGAGATCAGGTTTCTAGGGGTTATTCGCAAGTCCAGTGGTCAATCCTTAGACGATTTTCTTTCTTTTTTCTTTTATTATCTTGTCAAGAATTACTTTATCTCTCAACTTTTTAGGTTTTATTCTTCAAATTTTTATCATTTTATTCCTTAAACTTATTTCATATTCAAGTACTTTCGAATTTGAAACTGATAAATAAGCATATCGATGTAAAATAATAAAAAGTAGTATTAGCTACACAAAGCGTGAATTGCAAAGTTGAATATTTTAAGTATGTCGTAACATATAAATCGCCTTTATATATAAAGAATAAGGCAACTAAAAAGTTAAAGGTGCGTGCAACCTGCCTTGGACATTACGATTATCCCAACAAAAAAAAAGGAATAATTGAAAAGTTAATTAAAAAATTTTTAGGGAGGAAATAATTTTGTATGCGCATGTGCAATTCAAATAGTGGAAAATGACTTAGAAAGATCTGTTGTATTTTATTTACATATCTCAGTTATTTGTAATGGATTACGACACCAAATATGCCTAAAAGAATGGGAAATTCAGAAATGACCATAACCAAAAATTAGCGCATATTCAAAACTAATGGAGATTTAACCATTTTTAGCGTAAAATCATATTTGGACAAAAATATCCCAACTCAAAAGGCGGCAGAGACTCACCTTTTTATTTTCTTTTGCTTTTTTGAAACTTCAACATAACATAATGGATTTTCACTTGTATATTATGATAGGTTTCATATACATAGAGTTTTGCCTCCAATACATTATGCTGGATTTTAATATGCAAGAGGTTCAACCTCATTATGTTAAATTTTTTTTGTATTTCAGTTATTAATTTTTTTGTTCAGATTTTATCTCCACACTAAATAATAGTTATTTTTCACTTTCTTTGCGAATGCTGATATTTTTAACTATCAGTCTGAAAACTGGACAGTCCATGTTATTTTTACTAAAAGAACGCCTCTTTCCTGTTCAAATTTACATCTCCACCAAAGCTCCAACATCAATGTATGAACACGGCTATGCAGAGCCCAGTGCTAGTCAATTGGTCTGCTTGACGCTCTAATGTCACTGTTGTTAGTCTATTCGGTGCTGCTGCTACATTGTTTCTCTCATTGGACTGTTTTCACTTTAGTAAAGCCCTACTTCGGATGACATCAAAGCAAAGATTGATCCAAGCCTAAATTGATTGGGCTTCAAGTTTAACCCAACGTAGATTAATCTTTGGAAAATTTTCATAAATCGACTAATGGGAAGATGATATTACAACCTATTTAATTTCTACATCAATATTCCTATAAGTTAGAAGGACTGCAACATTTTCACCAGATTTTTATCGGCAAAATCTCAAAATCTTCTTTGCGAAAATCTACCAAATTTCGTCCCCAATACTATTGTATATGGGTAAAATTGGGGGCAGAATTTTCCCCGGTTCCCCGACGCAGAAACAGGGGAGAAGCATGACCCCACGTGATTATAATCGAGGCCCAATGACCTCTCATATCATAACCTGGGGGAACGAACGATGTATCTGACATCGGGCACGATGAAATAACTGACCCAGACCAAGTATAGCTTCTGAACTTTGGGAAACACAGAGAACGGTTATGCATAACGAGTGGGGGCCATAATATTCACCCTCAACCGGATATTACAGCGTGAATCCCGTTCAGTATCAACTTTAAATCGATATTTACCGGGAAAAGAAGATTTTTACCTCATTTAGACTTGTACTAGGGCTGAAATTCCCCTACTATATAAAGGGAAAGGTTTTCTTTATTCTAACACATTATAACACGCAAATCAAAGCAATAAAAGTTTATTTTTGTCTCCTAGCTATTTTCAAAGTATTATTCATTTGTTCTTTTCTTCACTGGCGATCGAGCTTGTACCGATGGTCCAATCGAGGACGAATTCCATTGTCCAACCTAAGATGATTTGGTCACTACATTGCGACTGGTTTGATCATTTATTTTGTCTTTAACTCATTTACCTATTGTTCTTAATCATTTGTATTGAATTAAATCACGTATCCTTTAAACTGCGTACAAATTAAATTGTTACTCGTTTTGGGGTAAATAGTTTGGCGCCCACCGTGGGGCCAAGGATAATAGTGGTGATTCGATAAGAATCTCCATAACACACCCTATTTTACGCTTGTTCTTTGAAATTTTGATTCCAGGTTAACCAAAGGATGTCAAACTCTCAGTCTACTCACTTAAAGATTGACGTTGAGTCAGGCCATCATTGCGAAAACAATAATGTAAGGCCTAGTAATGATGTGCCTCCTGTTGATCCCAATAGTGTCCCAACCGCCGATCGATGCTAACTCGCAAGTGGCCATCAATATCAATTTACCAACTGATCCCAAAAACAGCATTCGCGGGGGACCCCTGCCAGCGGCTCGAGAAGCGCACAAGGGTGAAGGTGACGGGGTGAGCCTGTGTTTGATTTTCGAAATATTGCAGGCTCAACAAGCGGCGATAGCATAGTTGCAGAACCAAAGCCACGCCCCCAACAGGGTCGAACTCGAACAGTCCCAGGAAAATACTTGAAGGGACGAACAAGTTGTAGTGGAACCGAGTGAGCTCAAACCCGGGGAAACTTCCTAGGTAATGAAGATGCTCGAAGCATTGAAAAAAACTGGTGGAGTACAGAGAGAAAAAGATAGAAGACAATGACAAGAAGGTGGAAACGTACAACTCCAGGGTCAATCAGATCCAGGGAGCGCCACCGATATTGAAGGGACCGGACTCCAAAAAGTTTATTTAGAAGCCTTTCCCCCAAGCGTAGCAGCGAAGCTAATCCCGAAGAGGTTTCGAATGCCCGACATTCCCAAATATAATGGGACCACGGATCCAAATGAGCATGTAATCTCTTATACATGCGCGATCAAAGGGAAGGACTTAGAAGACGACGAAATCGAGTCTGTGCTGCTGAAAAAGTTTAGAGAAACCTTGTCCAAGGGAGCAATGATATGGTATCACAACTTGCCTCCAAATTCTATCGACTCATTTGCTATGCTCGCAGATGCTTTCGTGAAGGCCTATGACAGAGCCATCAAGGTAGAGACCAGGAAGTCATACCTTTTCAAGGTCAAACAGAAGGATAACGAGATGCTCAAGGAGTTCGTGTGAAGGTTCCAGATGAAACAGATGGATCTGCCACCGATCGCGGATGATTGGGTCGTTCAGGTATTCACTCAGGGGCTCAACCCCTGCAGTTCCGTGGCCTCTCAACAACTAAAGCAAAACTTGGTGGAGTATCCAGCGTTTACCTGGGCCACGTCCACAACAGATATCAATCAAAGATCAGGGTCGAAGACGACTAATTCAGGGCCCCTTCCGGATTTGTTTATCCCATCAGAACCGATGACAGATCTAAAAGAACCACAAATTAGGAGCCGAGGACAGTCCGAGATCGATATCAGCGGTACACCACGGGTCGTAGGGAAAGCGGATTCAGGCACCACCCGACAAGCAACGAGAAGAGGAATGACCGAGGACCGAGCAAACAGGGCCTGATGAGTAAGAGGGGGTTTGACAGGTCGCTCGGGAATAGGGAGGCACCAAGGTTATCGAAGTATAATTTCATGTGGACGCTGCAAGCATAGTGTTAGCCATAGGGCGTATCAAAGAAACCAAGTGGCCCCGACCGTTGCAGTCCGACCCTTCCCCGAGAGATCCTAATTTGATGTGTAAGTACCACGACACTCACGGTCATAGGATCAAAGATTACCGACTGTTGAGAGAAGAAGTTGCTCGATTGTTCAACAATGGGTACCTCCGAGAATTCCTAAGCGAGCGAGCCAAAAATCACTTCAGAAACAGGGACGCCAACAAACAGGTCGAACAGGAAAAGCCTCAGCACGTAATCAACATGATCATTGGGGGAGTCAATGTCCCCCAAGGGCTGATGATAAAAAGTACTAAAGTGTCTATCACAAGGGAAAACGCACCCGGGATTACGTCCCGGAAGGAGCTATCTCGTTCAGCGATGAAGACGCCGAGGGCATCATATAGCATCAACGATGCACTGGTAATATCAGTACTTATTAATAAATCTCGAGTTAAGCGTGTGTTGATTGATCCAGGTAGCTCGCCCAACATCATCAGATCGAGGGTCGTAGAGCAACTAGGTTAATAGATCAAATCGTACTGGCGGTCCGAGTATTAAATGGATTAAACATGGCGTGCGAGACCACAAATACTGAGATAACTTTATCGGTAAACACTTTCGGGACCACCCAAGAAAAAAAGTTTTATGTGATCAAAGGAGATATGAGGTTTAACGCTTTGTTCGGAAGGCCGTGGGTCTACAACATGAGGACGGTGCCTTCGACCCTACACCAAGTGCTTAAATTTCGCACTCCGGGATGAGTCAAAACGGTCTATGGAGAATAGTCAGCCGCAAAGAATATGTTCGATGTCGATGAAGTGATCTTGGTGCTCGCGATTCAAACATCAAAAAGCACGGAGCTTACCAAAAAAGAAGAAACTAACTAGAAATCAATACTGCCGGCCTCAGCAGAGCTGGAGAAACAAAAAGAGCATGTGGTGGACGATGAGGAAGATTATAGTGTCCCATGGTCATTCATAACACCCGATGACACCAACACCACCATATCAACGATCGAGGAGTTGGAGCAAGTTATATTGATCGAGAATCTACCGGATCGAAAGGTATACCTGGGCATGAGGTTAACCCCCAAGGTTAGGAAAAAACTTATTGATTTTCTTAAAACTAACGCCTATTGTTTTGCCTGGTGCCATCTAGACATGACAGGGATCCCACCGAAGGTAACCACTCACAAGTTAAGCTTGAATCCAAAGTTCCATCCTGTTAAGCAGAAGAGAAGGCCATAGTCCGAGATCAAACACGCGTTCCTCAAGGGCGGGGTATTTAAAGTTCTGAAAATAGGTTCCATCAAGGAATTTAAATACCCGGATTGGTTAGCTAACGTAGTGGTAGTACCTAAAAAGGTAATAAATTGAGGATGTGTATAGATTATACGGATCTAAAAAAGGCATGTCCAAAGGACTCTTTCCCTTTGCCTAACATCGATTGAATGATCAACGCGAAGACCGGACACGAGATACTCAGTTTTCTCTATGCTTACTCCGAGTACAACCAAATTCGAATGAACCCGGACGATCAAGAAGAAACTTCTTTCATAACCAAGTTCGACAACTACTGCTATAACGTAATTCTGTTCGAATTAAAGAACGACGGTGCCACATACCAACGCCTAGTCAACCGGATGTTTCGAAGAAAGAGAGGAAAATCAATGGAAGTTTATATTGACGATATGCTGGTCAAGTCCCTGCGAGCAGATGACCGTTTGAAACATCTGCAGGAAACCTTCGACACATTGAGAAAGTACAACGTGAAGCTAAACCCGGAAAAGTGCGCATTTGGGGTCAGCTCGGGCAAGTTTCTCGGATTCATGGTATATAATAGGGGAATAGAGATCAACCCCAAAAAAATAAAGGCCATAGAGGACATCACCGTAGTCAAGAACGTCAAGGAAGTACAAAGACACCCCGAGCGGATAGCGGCTCTGGGCCAGTTCATCTTGAGATCGTCAAATAAAAGTCATCGATTCTTCTCGCTATAGAAAAAGAAGAAAAATTTATCTTTGACTTTGGAATGCTAGCAAGCTTTTGGACGAACTCAAGCAATACCTATCGAGCCCCTCTTTGCTGCACACTCCGAAGGCAGACGAACAACTATACCTTTACTTGGCGGTTTCCGAGGTGGCGGTAAATGGTGTCCTAGTCCGGGAAGAACAAGGTACACAATTTCCTATTAATTATGTTAGTAGAACCCTAGGGGATGCCGAAACAATGTATCCCCACCTAGAAAAATTAACGTTCGCCTTACTAAGCGCTTCCTGGAAATTAAAACAGTACTTTCAATGCCACCCCATATGTGTGTAACCTCTTACCCGTTGAGGAATGTCATGCATAAGCTCGAGCTCTTGGGCCTACTGGCCAAATAGGCCACAGAGATCAGCGGGTGCAATATCGAGTACAAACCCCGCACTGCCATAAAATCTCATATTTTGGCAGTCTTTGTGGCCGACTTTACGCCGGCCTTGATACCCGAAGTCGAAAAGGAATTGCTACTCACTTCGGGGACAAGCTCGTATTCACGGATGGTGCCTCCAACGCGAAAGGGTCTGGGCTCGGTATCATATTAAAACCACCTACGGGTAACGTAATTAGACAGTCCATTAGAACTGTAAAATTGACTAAAAATGAAGTCGAAAATGAAGCTATGATTATAGGTCTAGAACTGGCTAAGAGCCTCGGAGCCGAAGTGATCCCAAATGTGACTCCCTCCTTATTGTGAATCAAGTCAACGGAATATTCAAAGTAAAAGAGGAATATATGCGGGGGTACTTGGAAAAATTGCAAGTGACCCTACACCAATTCAAGGAATGGACTCTGCAGCATGTACCTCGAGATCAAAATAGTGAGGCCGATGAACTGGCCAACTTGGGGTCGTCTGTCGACTCCGACAAATTCGACTTGGGGTCAGTGGTACAGCTGATGAACTCGGCGGTAGAAGAAGGTCAAGCCGAGGTAAACTCGACAAGTTTGATTTGGAATTGGAGAAAGAAATACATAGACTACCTGAAGACAGGAAAACTGCCATCAGATCCCAAAGAATCGAAAGCCATGCGCATCAAAGCTGTCAGGTTTCAGCTTAGTCGAGGGGAAATTGTTCAGAAGATCCTTCTTCAGCCTACTAGCTAGGTGCTTGGGTCCGAGGGGAGATCGAATACGCCATGAGAGAGGTCCACGAGGGAACTTGCAGGAACCACTCGGGGGCAGAATCCCTGGTTCGAAAGTTAATCAAAGGCAGTTACTACTGGAATGAAATGGAGAAAGATGCGAAAGACTTCGCACAAAAATGCAACGAGTGTCAAAGACACGCCCCGATGATTCATCAACCGGGAGAGATGCTTCACCTGGTCCTGTCGCTATGGCCGTTTATGAAATAGGGAATGGATATCGTCGGTCCTTTGCCATGGGCGTGCGGTAAAGCCCAATACATGCTACTCATGACCGACTATTTTTCTAAATGGGTCGAGGCTCAAGCATTCGAGAAGGTCCGGGAAAAAGAGGTCATCGACTTCATCTGGATCACATAATATGTCCATTTGAGATACCGGCTGAGATTATTTGCGACAACAAAAAATAATTCGTTGACGACAAAGTAAGTAAGTTCTTCGAAGACCACATAATCAAAAAGATATTATCAACGCCTTACCACCCTAGTGGGAACGGGCAAGTGGAATCGATGAAAAAAACTATACTCCAAAACTTGAAAAAGAGATTGACCGATTCAAAAGGAAAGTGAAAGAAAATCTTGCTCGAAGTCTTGTGGGCATACCGAACGACTTCGAAGTCGAGTACCGGAGCGACCCCGTTCTCTCTAGTCTATGCAGCAAAAGCCTTCATACTAGTCAAGGTAGGGGAATTGAGCCTCAGGTTCCAGTATGCTACCAAAATGTTAAACGGCGAGGCCATGAACACGAGCCTGGAATGATTGGACAAAAGGCGGGAAGCCGCCCCGGTCTGGTTGGCCGCCCAGAAGCAGCGAGTGGGGAGGTACTACAACCGAAGAGTTAATCTTTGACATTTTCAATTAGGGGAC
This sequence comes from Nicotiana obtusifolia, assembly GCA_002018475.1. Lineage (NCBI taxonomy): Eukaryota > Viridiplantae > Streptophyta > Magnoliopsida > Solanales > Solanaceae > Nicotiana > Nicotiana obtusifolia. The sequence continues at coordinate 160,154 of MCJB01052552.1, read as the reverse complement.
TTGGTGTCAAGAAAAGTAATGCTACACACTAGAAACCCAAACGACAGGAAACTAGGCCCGAATTGGGAAGGACCATATAGAGTTTCTGGAATAACCGGGAAAGGCTCATATAAACTCGAGTCGGGCCGGTGTACAACTACCGAACATCTACAACGTGGCACACTTAAAGCGGTACTACTACTAAGGTACGAGCTCAATACCTCTTTTAATTTTGTTATATTATGAACTAACTTATACAGGTACTCGGTCGAGGGAAAATGACTATTAGGTCTGAAAGCACGTGTTGCACTCTTTTTTCCTTGAGCCGCTTTTTTCCTAAAGTGGGTTTTCCAACAAGGTTTTTAACGAGGCAACAGTAAAATGTGCTACCTTAGTTTCGAAAGCCGGAGTTGCTGATCATTTGCAGCGAACCAACATTATTCGAGCCCTCACAAGTTCGGTCTCAAATACTAGAGGCCATTACCCCCAAGCTTAGGATCTTCAGAAGATGTTATCACTTAATATTAAAAGCCAAGGCTTAGTAGTTAGGATTCGTTGTAAGGGTCAAACGGTCAAACATACCGTACCCATGTATCCTACTCTAGCCATGGCACGAGGCTTATGCGCCTCCAATTATGTACTCTACATACAATACGATGAAAGAAATATTTGCTTTCTTTATACTTTATTGCTACGCATTTTTCTCCATCGATGCATCATAATGGATCCTAAATCCTAAAGCCCACGGCTACCCCGACTGGGGGACTGTCGTTCTGTAAGAAATCGGACGACCCGGTCTATCAAATCCCGGAGACACCGAGCCTATTAGGCAGGGCCCGAACATGAAAGGCTACGGCCAACCTAAAACGACTTAGAGACGTCCGAAGTTCGTACTCAAAAAGTAAGGCCTTTACGAATAATTAAAACCTATTAAAGGGTTACCCTCGGCAAAACACTATCGTATATGACTAGAACACTCAAGTGTCTTAGAGGCCTTCATTTTATCAAAATTTTGAAGCCATGAACAATTTGGAGTTACCATCAAAATCAGGCCTCATTCGGGCTTCCGAAGAACGGATGCTCCAGATTACGTCTAATTCTATGCCAAGGCATTAACGATGATCCATAAATAAAAAATTGTAAATAAATGCTGAAAAGTAAAAGACACGGTGTTGCCGAAGGAAAATGTTTATATATATTTCAAAAGATATTACAAAGGCACGATAAAACGGCCTCAAATAAACAAAAAAAGAACATGTACAAAAGGGAAACAAAAAATGGGCTAAGGCATCTCCGCCTAATCTTCACCGGAGCTCGACTCGGCACCAGAACCTTTAGAACCTTCGGGATCTTCAGGCTCATAAAGTTCTTTTGCCTCGGCCTCAAGCCTTTGGCCTCTTCAATCTCGGCTGACAGATCAAAACCCCAAGCGTGAATCTCCTTGAGGGTCTCCCTCCGGAACAGCCGCTTTACATACTCGGTCTTCATCCTTAAACGGGCCTCGGCTATCTCTATATTGGTCTTTATACTGGGCCAGCATTTCTTCAACCTTGGAGGAATCAATCGAGTTTGCCTCTAATTTGGACTTCAGTGTAGTATATTCCCTGCCAAGGTTGTCCCGTTTCGAGAAGGCAGAATCTAGTTGTGCATGGAGTTCTTCGTTTAGCCGAGACCAGTTGTTGGCCTTGTCCTTTGCCACCCCGAGTTGGTCCTTGACCAACGCTAACTCTTCTTTTGTAGCCTCCTTTTTTGAGGCCAGTAGGTCCATCCTGCTCCTCAACGCCTCGGCTATAGTCTTAACCTCGTTCATCTCGACTAGGAGCTGGTCAATCAAGTCTATCTTCTCTTGGACCTGCAAGGTTGCATTGTTAGTCACTACGCGTAACCTTTCGTTTTTAGCCTCAAATATCCTTACCTCCTCGACCAGTTAGGCATGCTCCCATTTCACGGACAAAGCCTCCTTATGTGCTTTTTCTAGCCCGACTCAAAGAATTGGGAGATCCTTGAGGGCCTCGTCTTTTTTTTCACTAAGAACCCTATACATGTCCTTATGTCGGACCTGCTCTTTGAGCTTGAACTCGAGCTGGCTGACTTCCATTCGAGACCAAAGGAAGCTTTCTTGGTGGAGCACCGAAGCCTGAAAAAACAAAACGATAAGATCGTTAAAGCATGTTGAAGCTAAGCAAGATTCGCAAAGGGCACAAGGAGCATGAAACTTACCCGGTTCAACGCCTGTTATGCCTCGTTGAAGAGGCTTAATATGGCTACTTCGATCATCTTCGCCTGACCCACTTTGGTCACCAGGCAACAAAAATAGCTGGCCATACCTACTGGATCGAACAACACCCGGGTGTCCGCCGGGATAGTAAGCACGACTGTTCTTTTACGATCGGAATCCACACAAAGAGCAGGGAACTGCCCCACCAGCTTCAAGCTCAAGCTCGGCTCGCCCGATCCCGATGGCACATCCTTTTTGGGATCTCCAGGTGACCAAGCCCGGAATAATCCTCCAATGCACCTATGTCCACGCCGTCGAAAAACATGTTGAGGGCATCATTTGCGCCCTGTTCCGTCTCATTTGATTTCTCTTTTCGGCTTGAGCCTCGTCAAACATAGACTATGTGTGAGATGGCGACTCCACGATGTTGATGACACCTGCTATTTCCTTTGGAGCGGGGATAGTTTCACGGGAGGCCGTATCCGACTTTCCTTCTAGATCCCGAGCTAAAGAAGGATCGGCCTCTCGGCTACCTTCCTCGGTTGTCACTTGTTCCTCTCTGTTGATGGTCGAACCATGAGCGACGAACTTTAGTTCATCTTCTTCAGGGTGATCCCTAAGCCGGAAGAGAGTCTGGATCGGTACCCTGGCTTGGGTACTCTTCTTATTTATTTTCCGAACCTAGATAGTTACCCTCTTCTTCTTGACCTCGACGTTTGGGGAGCCAGAGGATTTCCTCTTTTTCTTCTTTTTCTCCACATGTGCAACGGCTCGGGGCTGTCCCGGAGCAGAGGGTTCAGCAAGCGAGGATGCGGCCTCGTCCTCGTCTAATGGCCGAAGTCCGATGGTCTTGGGCAAACCTTTAAAAGAGAAAACGACTTACTAGAAATAAAAGTTAAGTATGAAAGTGGAATTGTTCGGGAGAAGGACTCACCATGGAACAGGCCTCCCACTTGCCCTTTGAAAGCTTGCACCATTCGCGCTCAAAATACGACATTTGTATGCAAATCCCCTCGATCCACTCCTTGAAGCGGGGGACTGCATTGTGGACTTAGGCAACAGCTGCACAACGATAGACACAGGCAATTAGAAAAAGAACAAAGGAAGTACCAAGTACTCAGGAAGGAAAGAAAACTTACAGGATGAGTTCCATTTTTCAGGGAACGGTAAAAATTCGGGGGGAATGAGGTCTTCGGTTTTCACCTGAACAAACCTCCCGTGCCAACCTCGATCTCGATCAACATCAATGCTTGATAATGGAGCTTTGCTTGCTCGATGGACGAGATTGATCAACCCCTCTCAAAAAAATCGGGGACTATAGAGACGAAGCAGGTGGTCGAGGGTAAATCGAGGTACTTCGGTGTAGTTGATGAAGTGGCGGAAGAGGATTACGATCCTCCAAAAGGATGGGTGAATCTACCCAAGTCAGACCTCGTACCTTTTGCAGCAGGCGAGGATTTTAGGGTCCACCGGGGCAAGCGTGAACTGTAGGAAGTGTATCCTCTGTAACGGAGTATATGTACCTTCATGCCCCCTCGCCTCGATCCTGTTGACTGGAGGCTTTCTTAACTTTGAACTCGTTCTCATTGGAGCATCCCCTGGGGATGAAGCGCCTCAAAGGAGGTTCCGGGGCCACCTGGGGAACGGCCACCTCGGTATCCCTGGCCAGGTTCGAAGCTGAAGGAACAGCCTGTTGATGCATAGATTTGGATGTTTTTCCCATAGAATTCTGGAACATATGAACATTTGAAGGTGAGGATGAAGTTTGAAGGTGAGGATGAAGATTTGAAGATAAGGATGAAGGTATGAAGGTCAGATTTAAAGATTTGAGGAAGGAGTATGAAGATTTGAAGATGAAAGTATGAAGACCTGGAAAACAATGTATGAAGGTTGGAAAGAGTTAGGAATAAGTGAAGTGTTCGAGGGTAAGTCAAGGAGCTCTGGAACCGGAAAGTAAAAAAGTGAAAAGGGATCGAAGCTTTTATAGAGAAAGGGTAATCAATGTGTGCCATTTTGTATTCGGGGACGATCAACCGACGGGTGACAAGTGTCCGAAGTCAGAACGACGCGACTGATGGGACGTTTCATTGACCCGTCAACTCGGTTCAAACATACGGAAGAAGGATGCAGGAAATGGCGTGACCCTGGATTGCGGCTCAAGGAAGGCCACGTTTCCACCCCATCTGAAACACTACTACTCGACCTGCTCACCTAAAACTTCTCAACTATAACTAACACAGTCCGCTCATCGAGGTCGCCCAGGGTTGACATCAATAAGCGGAGGGACTAACTGTATAGGTCAAAACCTGCCTTAATGAGATTTATCATGGAGTGGTATTATGGAAAGTGATGTGGCCGAGGTCGACTAGTAGATAGCGGGGCTCGTAGGCGGTCGGTCAATAACGGCCAAGGTCAAGTATCAAGGACGGTACAAACGACTAGTTTTTGTAATAGGATATTTAAGGGAATATTTCATTGAATATTCTCTGTACTGATACTTTTAGGGTTGACTGGGATATGTCCCATACAAATAGAAAAAGAGATAAGGGGAAAAGGGCATGTAATATTTTCGGATAAGAGCACTTTTTGAGAAGAAGGCTCTCTCTGGAAAAGATACAAACACTACCTTTCTAATAAGATTCTACCATCCATTATTCCATACTTTTCCATCAGATCCGAGAATAGTTCTGATATTCTAGGATTTGTCTATACTCATCACTGTCAGAAAGGAGAATCATCGACCTTATTCAATATTGGGTGAATCATTCTCCTTATTTACTTTAACGTCATTTATTTTTATTTATTTCTTGATATTCTTCCATCATTACTCCTCTTGAAATATTAAATGCACACCGCATTTAATCCCTCACCAACACTATCCTGCGTTATTTTTGTGTTAGCTAGTTATATATCCATGGATATTATTATCAACTAGGCTTAATCCTTTATTACATAAAATTAATTAGTTTAACCGAAGATTTATACTTTTTGGTCAAATAATTTGGCGCCATCTATGGGGGTTTCCTAGTTAAATTTTTAGTTTCTTCTAAATCTATAACTAGCACAGTTTTACGGAAAAAAAGAGCAAAACACCTTTTTCCTTATACACATGGATCTGGCATGGCAGGTAATGGAGAAGAAAGAATGAAGGCAGTGGCCCCTCACTCTTGAACACCATCAATGAGGTTTCTGAAACAGAAGGCGAGGATATAACGCCTAACGCCTCCCCCAGGCGAGGTGGGTCGCCCCTCACTCATAGCAGATCACAACATCCCGCGGTAAAGGAGCTTCCACGTCCACAACGGAATAGACGCCAGCAGCAGTGAAAAACTACTTGAGACTTGGCTAACAAACAATCTAACCAGCATCCTCGACAAGCCCACCCAGGCTAGAGAAAACGCAAGGACTAGCATTACACCGACAACGACCGAGCAGCACAGCCCTCTCCCTCCAGTAACAGGTATCACTCACAATGTTAATAATGCAGGTTCGACACCCCCACAGCCATTCTGAGGAAGATGGAAGAAATGGAAAATGAGAACAAAATGCTTCGGGACCAAATGAGAGAGTACCAAGAAAGAGTCGACAAAATACCCGGTGCCCCAAAACTCTTGCCAAAAAGAGATGCTGGATGTTTCGTTGAGCAACCCTACAGTGATGAAGCCGCCCCACATGCCATACCCAAGACCTTAAAGATCCCACCTATCTGAAAATATATGATGGTACGACCGACCCCGAAGATCATGTGACTCACTATGTCACTGCGATAAAAGGCAATGATCTCGCCAAAGAACAAATATCCTCCATCTTGTTGAAAAAGTTCGGTGAGACCCTCACTGGAGGAGCATTAACTTGGTATTCACAACTGCCCGCATGTTCCGTTGAAACGTTCGAAGAGATGGCCGACAGGTTCGTAACGGCCCATGTTGGGGCCAAAAAGGCGGAGGCAAGAGTGAACGATATATTTGCCATCAAACAATTGCCCGAAGAGGGATTGAGGGACTTCCTCACTCGATTCAACCGAGTAAGGATGACCTTACTGAATGTATCTAAAGGAATGGCTGTAGCAGCTTTCCAAACGGGCTGAACAAGAATGGCTCAAGGGTGACAAGAAAATTATGAAGTTGGCTTATGAAATATCCTCCAACAACTTGGGATGAAATACACAATGCCTACTGTGCCGAGGTCCGTGCATACGAAGATGACCTGACAACTCACCGATTGACCTCGGTACAGGCCGAATCCAGGAAAGATCGAAGAAATGATGCCAGGAGGGATCTTGCAGCTCCATGACCCAACCGAGAAAAGGCATCAGCCATATATCAGAAGCGCCGCCATGCCCCCCTCCCCCCACGAAGAGGGCCCATATAGACCAAGAACAGGGAATCATCGGAACGAGAGAAGTATGCCCCCTCTATTATCCGCTCACAATTTTTGTGTGTCACCCTCAGAAATAGTCACGCATTGGAGAAGCTCGGACCAAAAGTAAAGTGGCCACAAAAGATGAGGTCAGACCCAAGCACCAGAAATTCAAACGCCTTCTGTTAGTTCCACCAAGAGCGAGGTCACAAAACTGAGGATTGCATCGCCCTAAGACAGGAGGTCGTAAACATGCTTCACCAGGGACACCTCAAAGAATTGCTGAGTGACCGAGGAAGGACTAACTTTGCCCGAGGACATGAACCGCACCAGGGACCACCAAAACCACCCTCATCGGCTTGCACCATTCAAATGATCATCGGGGGCAGCGAAGACGGTTTGATCAACAGCGTAAATTTCACCACAACCCACAAGCTCAAACGGTCGATCACTCACAAACGGTATGATGAACTCGAAGAAAGTATCATCTTCGATAAGTTAGATACCCACGGTTTGGTTTTCCCTCACTGTGATGCCTTTGTTATCACATTACGAATATTAGATACAAATGTAAGACGCATTATGGTGGACGATGGGAGTGGCGCATGCATTATCCACCCTCAAGTACTTGCACAAATGAAAATTGAGGATAAGATAGTGTCGCGCTACATCACACTAACATGTTTTAACAATGTAGTTGAATGAACGTCTGGAGAAATCACACTCCCCGTCCTGGCGGCGGCATCACTCTGAAAACCACATTCCACATTATGGCCAGGATACGGCGTACAACGCCATAATAGGCTGACCCTGGATACACGCCATGAGGGCCATCCCCTCCAGTTTGTACCAAGTTATCAAATTTCCAACCCCATAGGAAATATTCAGCATACGAGGAGAACAACATACATCAAGAGAATGCTATCGCATCGCCCTGGATTGTACGACCATCCAACAAATGAAGGGAAAAGCAAAAGAGACATAGCAATTAACAAGGTCGAGGTCGAGTTTTGACGAAAGAGAGGACGTCATCAGAGATCCCGAAACAGTAGAGGCCGCGGGATCAACCATAGAACACCTCGACCCCGTTCAACTTGATGATAATGACCACAGCAAGACCCTACTTCCAGTGCCACCCCATCTCAGTAGTCACAACTTTCCCCTTGAGAAGTATTTTGCATAAGCCCAAGCTATCGGGCAGGTTAGCCAAATGGGCCATAGAATTAGGCGAGCATGGTATCATATATCAACCGCGAATGGCGATAAAATCACAAGTCCTGCCGACTCCGTCGCCGACTTCAACGCAAAAATAATGCCTGGAATCGAAAAAGAAGTCGCCTACGCTTCGCCACAAACACAAGATCTATGGATTTTGTATATTGACAGCGCTTCTAATGCGTCACGGTCCGGACTGGGACTTGTACTCAAAGTCCCAACAGGCGAAGTGATTCGCCAGTCCATAAGGTACCCGGACATGACTAACAACGAGGCCGAGTATGAGACCGTGATTGCAGGATTAAGGCTAGCAATTAAGTACGGGGAGAGACGGGTCGTACTACGCTGCGACTCTCAACTCATCGTCAACCAAGTCACAGGGACTTCCCAAATCAAAGAGCAACTGTTACAACCAGGCCGAGATCTGCAAACTACTGCCCAAGTTCGACGAATGCCAGATCGACCAGATTCCTCGAGCACAAAACTTCGAAGCACACGGCCTCGCCAAATTAGCAACAGCCACTAAAAGCATAACCGGAGAATGAAACGTGGTCGCTCTCCTCTACTCATCAATAGATCAAATCGAGATAAGGACCTTAAATCTAACTTGGGACTGGCGCAACCGTATTGTTACATAACTTGCAGGATGGCTTACTTCCAGATGATAAAAAGGAAGTCAAGAAGCTTCGGATGCAAGCAGCCACGTACAACATCATTCATAACGACCTATACAAGAGGACATACGGCGGCCCTCTAGCGAAATGCTTAGGATAGAATCAAACGTGTCGCGTCCTAGAAGAAGTCCATGAAGGCCATTGCGGAGCTCATTCCGGCAATCGAACTCTGGTCAGATGTCTCATACGGGCAGGTTACTACTGGCCTACTACGAAAATGGAGGCCTCAGACTTCGTGAAAAAATACGAGCAATGCCAAAAATACGCCCCAATAATCCATCAAGCGAGCGAGCACCTCCACTCGGTCACTTCCCCTTGGTCATTCATCAACTGGGGAATGGACATCGTCGGCCCCCTCCCTAGGGGGCGAGGTAACGTGATTTTTTTTGTTTTAACTGACTATTTTTCTAAATGGGTAGAAACAAGAGCATTCGCCCAGATACGCGAACAGGAAGTGATCGCCTTCATATGAAAAAACATTATTTGCTGCTTCGGCCTCCCCAAAGAGATCAGTTGCGACAACAGACCACAATTTACTGGAAAAAAGGTCGCCGAATTTTTTGAGAAGTGGCATATCAAAAGAATACTCTCAACACCATACCACCCTGCGGGCAACGGACAAGCGGAATCCTCCAATAAATCAATACTGAACATCATAAAGAAAAGTTTGAGGACGCCAAGGGACTATTGCTGGAGTTATTACCAGAAGTGCTTTGGGCCTACCGTACAATGCCGAAAATGAGCATAAGAGAGATTCCCTACTCATTAGTCTATGGGACTGATGCGGTAATACCAGTCGAAGTCAGAGAGCCCAGGGTTGACATCAATAAGCAGAGGGACTAACTGTATAGGTCAAAATCTGCCTCAATGAGATTAGCATGGAGTGGTATTATGGAAAGTGATGTGGCCGAGGTCGACGAGTAGACAGCGGGGCTCGTAGACGAGCAGTCAACCAAGGTCAAGTATCAAGGACGGTACTAACGGCTAATTTTTGTAATAGGATATTTAAGGAAATATTTCATTGAATATTCTCTGTACTGGTACTTTTAGGGTTGACTGTAAGGGGAAAGGGGCATGTAATATATTTGGATAATAGCACTTTTTGAGAAGAAGAATCTCTTTAGAAAAGATACAAACACTACCTTTCTAAAAAGATTCTACCATCCATTATTCCATACTTTTCAATCAGATCCGAGAATAGTTCCGATATTCTAGGATTTGTGTATCACTCATCACTATCAGAAAGAAGAATCATCGACCTTATTCAATATTGGGTGAATCAATTCTCCTTATTTATGTTAATGTCATTTCTTGTTATTTATTGCTTGATATTCTTCCATCATTCCTCCTCTTGAAATATTAAATGCACACCGCATTTAATCCTCACCAATACTATCCTGCGTTATTTTTGTGTTAGCTAGTTATAAATCCAGGGATATTATTATCAATTAGGCTTAATTCTTCATTACATAAAATTAATTAGTTTAACCGAAGATATACACTTTTTGGCCAAACAGTACTAGGGCTAAAATTCTCCTGCTATATAAAGGGGAAAGTTTTCTTTATTCTAACACATTGTGACATGCAAATCAAAAACACTAAAATTTGGCTTTTGTATCCTAGCTATTGTTCAGAGCATTATTCATTTGTTCTTTTCTTCACTCATGACCGAGCTTGTACCAAAGGTCTAATCGAGGACGAATTTCATAGTCCAACCTAATATTAGACTTGGTCTCTACATTGCGATTGGTTTGACCATTTATTTTGTCTTTAACTCATTTACATGTTCTTAATCATTCGTATTGAATTAAATCACGTATCCTTTAAAACGCGTACAAATTTAATTGTTAATCATTTTTGGGTAAACAACTACCCACAGAAATGTCCCTTCGCTTTAATTTCGATAGAGAATAAAATTACACAAGAACCGAAATCTACAAAACAAGAATATAGTAATACTATTAATTTACCAGAAAATTGTGAACTATTCTCTGTTAATATACACTGCAAATACTTAAAAGTGCTACACGGTCTAAATTACTCTAAATCGTTTACTTGGAATTAGCCCATAACCAAATAATTGCAAACCTTTTCAAAACGAACATCCTTATATTCCCTAGCATGTTCCTTTCATTGGTTGCATAATTTCCTTTCCTCCACGAAATGCAGAACTAATAGAGTATATCAATTAAAAGAAAATATAAAATTAAGGAGTTAGGCGCCGACCATAACGTGGTTTATAGGTTTGCTAACGCTACTAGTAAGCAATGAATTGATAAAAATAATAAAACAAGCTGAATATGGCCAACACCTTTCTTCTCCCCCTAGTATTTTAATTCCAAGAGATCTCCTCAATCTTTCCAATTTGACTTGTATCAAAACGACCTTTTAGTTTTATTTTTTTCATATATCGTTCGATTCCCTAAGCTAATTAAATAATAATAATTTTTGAACTTGTCGCATAGAAACATGGAATATTATACTAGCCTAAATGTTGCAGTTTGACGACACGAGATATAGGAAAACACAACGTAGAAAGATGCAGTTTATTTAACTTAAGAACAATGGCGAATGATTCTAAAGTACAGAAAGTGTAAATATGAGAAAAGAAATTAGTTTAATTAAACCAACAACACGTTGCTTATCACCGGACTAAGAAGAATGTCAAAATATGTTAGCTTGAACTCAAAGTCAAGCTCTCGATTGCCGCCAGCCTATGAAGTAACATACCCTAGACACGTTTAATTTTACGTATTTTATTTTAATGTTGTCTCCATTTTTTATCTTATAATTTACCTATTATGGTTGGTTTGATAACTTGTTCCATTTTATGAGTACGCACTAGTAGTTATTCTTTATTTGAGTTAGTGTTAATAGCGTAAAACTTCTTTTATATCAATGTATTAATGTTGAGACTCAAAAATATTATTTTGCTACTAATTTATAGGGGCACACAGTGACACAGACTGGGTATTGAATAAAATTTCTAAATTTTATTACGTTGCCTTTTTTTGTCAAGTCAAGTTGTATATATCAATTCATTCGTGTATGCAAATGCAACATACGTGCTTTTTTTTAAAGTTTAAAGGACCGAAAGGCCATAGCATCTCAACTGAATATAATGCTAGGTTAGGTCGCTTAATTTTTCCAGTCTTTTGCTCTGTAAGCAATTTCGCCTCTTTTTCCTTTTTTTTTTTTTCTGCTTTATTATTTTGTCTGTCTTTTTTTCTGTCCACTAAATTGAAGGCATGTGCCGGTGTGTGTAGTAAAAGTTTTCTTTTGGTTTTTTATATAAAAGCAATTAATGGATGTAAAAATATTACATATAATATTCTAAAAATAATCATGCAGTTATTTCGTTAAATTTGTTTCAATTTTATTGTAATTAGTGTGTTACTGTAGGATACTAAGGGCTATATTAATTTTTCTATGATATTTCTTAAATGTAGCGCTGTGAGCACGTGATTTTTGTCCCGCCCTAAATACTCCTAAAAATAAATAAAATAGTTCAAATTGATTATTAGCCATTTTAATAATTAATTGGATCTATAATTACTCATATTTAATTATTAGGTCATGAATTCAAGAAAAAAAAACAAAATCATAAAATAGTGCATCTTTTAAGTTTTAATTCATAGAGCCTAGCATTATGCTAAATTAATTTAATTGCACATTTTGATGAATTAGGATTTTATCATTTATATTACTAGGACTTTTATTTTTTAGGAAATTACTTAACAATTAAAAAAGAGGGATTAATTAAGTTTGAAAACGAATTGGGCCACAATTCTATAAGAAACGAGCCCAAATACCCAGTCCAAAATCGGCCAGCCCAACTATTTTGTCCTTGCCTCATCTGGACCGTTGGTCACTATAAGATCAACGGCCAAGAATCAACCCCTCCTAAATATAAAAGATCCTAAACTAAACCCTAAACCTAATAACTCCCTCCCATCCCTTCCGCCGCTGCTACTCACTGCCCCGCCCCCATCCGCAACCCGTCCACCACCCAACTCGCCCAAAATCGGACGAGTTGAAACCCCCCCAACTCGTCCGTGGTCCCCCCCTTTTCCCCCACGTACTATGTCCTAACAAACTCTGATGAAACTCGTACCCTTAAGGGTTTTGGCACCATTTGGGACCACACCCGGAACAAATGGAGGCCGTCGATTGATTCTTAATCAATCCTCGCCTTCCATTTGTCCCGGATTCGGTTTTTGAAAGGGGTTTTGAAATTATTCAGAGGTAAGTTTTTTGGATTTTTTTCTTTTTCGTTCTCATCTGTTATTTTCCGGGGTTTTTGGGGAAAAGGGTGCATGGGGGAGGTTTCTATAAATAGCTCCATTTGTAATGAAAAAGGGGGTCCGTTTTTTGGAAGTCTGAAAATTTTTGGAGAGTTCATTAAGAAATTGAGAGGTCTGAAAATCGAAAGAGAAAGATATAGAAACAGAGAGAATTAGGAGCCAAAAGAAAAACCGATTCCCTAAGTCTTGAAGAGAACTTCGTTGACTGTTTTCTTGCTGTTACAGAGCTATTAGGTTCGATTCGCTTGCTGTTGGTCTGATGGTTGTTTCTCCGTTTGATTACTAGTGAGATTAAGTTGCTGTTCTGTTCGTCTGTTGCTGTTCTGTTCGTTTGTTGCTGCCTTGACTAGGCTATTTCGTCGAGGTTGTTTTAGTATTCGCTTCACATAGGTATGCCTCGAGATTTCTCTTTCTGTAATTCCAGTTGAGAAATGAATGAACAAACTGGTTACGTTAAGTTTCTTATGTTTTGAACATGGCTCTTACTATTCTGATTTTTCAGTTGCTACTGATAGTCATGCTTGTCTTTTTCTTAATTAGCATTGTTGATGTATTTCTATCTATTTGAAACCTCTGATTCTTACTCGCTTGGATTCCTGTCTTATTCATTCTGTTTCTTCTTTGATTGGCTTGAATTGGTGAGAAGCTGGATGAATCAGCCACTTCGTGAATAACCAATGTATTGAAACCTTTAAATTCAAAATGATGGGAGCTCGCATTTATTCTCGTAACTGGTTTGTGTGTAAGTCAGTTGTTCGCTTGAAATATGAATTCTTGGATTCATGATAATGTTCTGTAGCTGCATCTGCAACCAAAGTAGTATCACTGTAAATCTGAACCACGGCTGTTTAATCAAACAGCAGCTATATAGTCACACATCGGTTGATCTATTGCACACTCCTCGTTTAGTAACTATTTTTTTTTTTGTGTATTGCGATTCTGGTCACTTTCTTAAGTTGATTGATGCTGAAATAAAACATTGATATACACATTATCACTGTGTCTGTTAGGTTTGATAGATAATATGTGTGATTGGTTTCTGGTAGTTGATTTAGTTCTGATGGTGGCTATAGAAATGAAGATGTCGATGTCCAAAAATCAGAAGTACTAGCCTCTTTGTTTATGCAGATTATGTCGATACTTTTTGCAAGATATTCGGATGTATTCATAATTCTATACCTTTTACAAAGTTATTGGATGCATATGTATAACAGATATCTTTTTGTGAACAGTTGAGCGAAAATTATAATTGACTCTTCATGGCTTCTTGACTGTATTGATAGATTTCTTGTAAGTTGGAGTTTGTAAAAATAGGTATCATTAGTGCAAATTGTGAAGTAAAATCATTTGTAAAGACCATTATGTTATAATACATACTATCGTCCTGAAAACAACATTGTTGGTATGATTACATTTGAATTCATTAATTTAATAGCTTGCATGCGAAGCTGAGTCGGGTCAAATGATTTAATTTAAAAGGGCTGTTATAGAAACAGAGTTGCTAATTTAATATACTGAATTTCAACTTGGCCTACTGTTTGACGATGCATAACGATAAAAGTTTTATGGAGGCGCCATATAATTAACAATAAATACCAATGGCCCTCTTAATTACTAAAAATCCAAATTCGGATAGCTAAGTATTGACATATCAAACTTTAGTTACTCGCTTTAGGTTCAATTAATTGTGCTGCCGCTATGGGTACGGTTCCCGTGACATAGCGACAATACGAACTTCGGGGGTACCTTTTAGGTGACCCGATTATAATAATGTTTGAATAAATAGAGCCTTTTTAAATAATTTGAGGCGTGCCATGCAAAACAAAAATCAACAAATACATGGCCCTCATTATTAAAATCCTTAGAAAATCGAGGCGCGCTATTTAGCAAATTTCATGGCCCTCGAAAAGTTAAAAACGCGTAGCTGCTTTAGGCGCGTTATTTTAATAATTGAATTTCCCTCTCGGGTGCGCATTTATGTGACCCAAATCAAAAATCCCGATGTTTAATTGAAAGATGTTACAAATTATGGGTGCATTTATGTGACGTGATTCGTGACATATTTTGATTAACATTGCAATTCTCCAATAATTTTAAAAGCGGAAAAGCGGAATAAAGTAAAATGCACTGTAGGCTGATAACAGGTTTAAAATCAGATAATAAGCCGATATAACAATAAAGCGACCGTGCTAAAACCACGGAACCCAAGGGTGCTTAATACCTTCCCGAGGGTTAACAGAATTCCTTACTTAGAATTTCTGGTTCACAGACTTCTTTATGAGAGTCAAACTTTTCCTCGATCTGGGATACCGGTGACTTGGAACACCAATTTAAATTTCCAAGTGGCGACTCTGTAAAATAATTCAATAATCTCATTTCGATTAAATGTCACTTTAATTGGAAAAACTCATTTTTATGCATTTTCCTCTCCCGGGGAGTGTACGAAAAGAGGTGTGACAAGCGCCAATTAAGAAAACCATCTTTAATTACTTTAAGCTAACCTTTTTTCAGACTGCTGTCTTCACTTAAAAAAGAAGCTAAACAAATAAGTATAGGTTTTGTAGTAAGAATTATTTTTGAAAACTAATGATTACCTCCTCGTTGGTTTTTATTTCCTTCGTGCTATAAATAGTATTTTATTTATGGTAAATATGTCTATATTTTAGAGAGATTTTAGAGTTTGTTACTTCGTGGTTAAGTCACTTTTTTCCTATAAATAAAGAGGTTTTATTCTATTGTAATACATCCCAAAATCAATAAGAATTCTCTCTCTCTTTCTTTGCAATATTCTTCTTTATTATATCATAACAAGTTATTAGCACGAGACTCTACCGTCTCAAGAAGCTCTTTGAGAAGACTAAGCAAATAAGGATATCTCACAAAGCAAACTTGGATCAAAATTTAATTGTAAAAATATTTATTTAATTGATTCATGTATGAAACATACAATATTCAAAAAAGAAGAAATATTTCTCTCATTTAAATATGTGTAAGGCAGATGTTACTATAATTTCTGGTAGTAGTAATCTAATTGAAGGCTCTGGAAGAGCTACTATAACTCTGCCTAGTGGAACAATACTTATTATAGATGATGCAATGTTCTCCTCCAAGTCCAAGAGTAACTTGTTGAGTTTTAAAGATATCCGTCGAAATGGATATCATATTAAGACAATAGATGAGAATAATCTTGAATATCTCATTGTTACCAAAAATGTCTATGGCCAGAAGAGGGTTATTGAGAAGTTTCCATCTTTATATTGTGGCCTGTATTGGACAAGAATTAGTGCAATTGAGGCACATTCTATCGTAAATCAAAAGGTTACTGATTCCAATACTTTTGTACTTTGCATGATTGATTGGGATATTCTGGATCAATTATGATGAGAAGGATTATAGAAAACTCAAATGGGCATCCATTAAAGAATTTAAAGATTCTTTTAAATAATGAATTTTCTTGCACTTCTTGTTATCAAGACAAGTTAATTATTAGACCATCACCAACAACAGCTGGGATTGAGTCCCCTGCGTTTTTAGAACGTATACAAGGGGATATTTGTGGACCTATTCACCCACCTAGTGGGTCGTTTAGATACTTTATGGTCTTAATAGATGCATCTTCTAGATAGTCATGTGTGGCTATTGTCATCTCGCAACCTGCCGATTGCAAAATTAATGGCACAAATAATCCGATTACGGGCCCAATTTCCCAATAATCCAATTAAGTCTATTAGACTCGATAATGCTGCTGCTTATCAATTGGAATAAAAGTGGAACATCTTGTAGCTCGTGTTCACACTCAAATTGGCCTTGTAGAGTTTTTGATTAAACGACTGCAATTGATAGCAAGACCGTTACTCTTGGAAACGAGATTACCTACTTCTATTTGGGGTCATGCCATTTTGCATGCAGCGATGCTAGTTCGTCTTAGACTGATAAATTATCATAAATATTCCCCGCTGCAATTAGTTTTGGGTCATGAATCTAATACATCCCATTTAAGAATTTTTGGGTGCGTAATATATGTGCCTGTAGCACCGCCATATCGCACCGAAATGGATCCTCTAAGAAGTTTAGTAATATATGTTGGGTTTGAATCGCCCTCCATTATTCGCTACCTCGAAACATTGACGGGAGATTTGTTCAATACTTGTTTGCAGATTGTCGATTCAATGAGGCATTTTTCCCAAAATTAGGGGGAGAAATTGGTGAAATCAAATGGAAAATTTCGTGAAAAAATTCATCATTGTCTCATCTTGATCCGCGTGCCTCTACTTGTGAAAGAGAGGTGCTAAAGATTATTCATTTGCAAAAAATAGCAAATCAAATGCCAGATGCATTTACGAATCTGAAAAGGATAACAAAACCGCATATCCCTACAGAGAATGTTTCAATCCGTATTGATGTCCCCGTTGGACAATCTTCTACTGTCATAGCTAATGAGTCAAAAGCACACCTAAAACGTGGTAGACCATTAGGTTCTAAGGATCAAAATCCTAGAAAAAGAAAAATAAATGATCAAGATGACACTACGAAAGATTCTCATGAAGAAATCTACATATTTAACCAATCATGAGATTCATGAGGCAATTATTGAGTCTGAGACTCAAGAAAATAAGGAACTATCAATAAACCCAATCGATATTGAGACGACTTTGAATCGATTGGATATAGTGATGTATTATGTCTTTGAATATAATGTTGTATCTAGCATTATGCAAAATAGTGAGAATCTTGAACCTCAATCTGTAGAGAATGTCATCAAAAACGTGATTGGCCAAAATAGCAAGAAGCAATCCAATCAGAGTTGAGTTCACTTACAAAACGTAAAGTTTTTTGGCCTGTAGTCCAAACCCCTAATGATGTTAAGCCGGTTGGCTATAAATGGGTCTTTGTATGCAAGAGGAATGAGAAAAATTAGATACAAAGATATAAGGCTCGCCTCGTTGCCCAAGAATTTTCACAAAGGTCCGGTGTCGATTATGAAGAGACATATTCAAGTTCTCCCACACTTAAATGTTTGCTTATCCTCAAGCAAAAAAAAAAATATCAAATAAACAGAGTACCTAAACACCTTAAGTGAAATCATGAGAAGTTTTAACAGAGAAGAATTAACTAAGACCAATCCTGAGTTCAAACAACTTTTAACCGTACTCAAGTTCACCTATTGAGAATCGAATCATAATATTTTCTAATCCCTAGTGTGTCTCACTAGATGAAGAGAGATGCCCATATCACACAATATATAGATAAAGAACAGAGAAGGGCATGAATAGAAAAATTCGTTCACTCTCAACAAAAAAAGTACCTCAAGCTACTGAAAATTGCCATAAGCTTGACTATTATGTGGTTCTCTACTAATATAGGAGTCTGTGAGTTGAGATCAAGTAGGACTTTTATGTGGTTGTAATTAAGGCTTTGGGATTAGAAGGACACATATGGATAATAGTGACTCAAATTCCCTATAGGCTATACACTTTACTTTATCGTTCAAGCACGATTGTCTTTCATATTTCTTCAAGCAATCAACATCCCTTTTTTTTTTAACTCATTCACAGCTTTCATTTTTTTTTAATTGAATAGAGATGACAATATCTCTTTGTTATTCCCTTTTCTTTTGTAAATCTTTTCCAGAATTTCAGAAGCAACTATTTTTTTTTAATTTCTCATAAAAACATCTCAAGAGATCAACAAGCTCAAATGATTGTTCTTTCATCAATTACACCTCACCCCTAGATTTTTATATTTAGATCAACTCTTAAAGTGTCCAAAGGGAATTGGGTGAACAAATAATAAGTCTTAACAACACAAGCTAAGGGTTAAAGCTTGGCGACCAACCAAAAATAATAAATAATTTATTTAGGTTCAACTGGGCTAACTAGGGATAAAGATCATCAAGGTAGGTTAATTTAGGCTGTGGCTCAACAAAGAAGACCTACTTTTATTTCTCAACTCAAAGATCTACCTAGAATTTCGCTTCAAAACAAATTCAAGGCAAGTTCTAGATTTCCAAATAAGCAGGAGAACTGGACAATATACGCTAATCGCACAATATACTTGGAACCACCGAAAATTATAATTTCAATCACCAATAAGTAAGTATGAGCTTAGAAAGGTAATCATAAAACTTATGAATGGTAATTAATCAATTTCGTCTTTTTTTTAAGTCTCATGCTTTTCAAGTCAAATCAAGTTTAGCCAACTTATTTACTAAAACAAATTAAACAACTAAAGTCCTAAAAGAAATGTTCGGTTCAAAATATTACGACCATGGCAAAGAACCGAATAAGAAATCCATGGAAGTACATGAAATAAGTCGCTTAGGAATAAGGCAACTCAAGTTTTATCAAGTTATTTCAGTTTTTTTTTTATTTTTTTTTATTTTTTATAATCTTACTAAAAACATATTTTTTTCAATTGTAACATATAGTTTTTTTTTAACCTTTTTCTTTTAACAGAGAAAAAAAAAATTTAAACAAACACATATATAACAACATATTCTTCTACCCCCAAGCTTAAATAATATCATATCCTCATGATAAATATATTAAAAATCAAAGAAGACAAAGGAGCTTCCATGATTTTTTTTCGATTCTGTCCTCATTTCCTTTTTCTTGGATTCCCAAAGTTTTTCTCATGTAACAAAGACAAGATTATGGCAAAAAAAATATTCTTTTTCATGATAGGAGAAAACTTTCATCGTCGAAATCATGGGAGTGATTCTTTATCATGGCAAAATATATTAATACATACTACATACACACACATATATAATATAATACAAACATGCAATTATTAATTTATTTATTTTTTACTTTTTTTTTTAGAAGGAAAAAAAAAACTAAATTTTCTTATATATATTTACTAGAAAGGAAATATTATATGTTACTACTAATAATTATTTAAAAGATTAAGAGAGTGAGAGAAAATAGTTCTGAGTTTAACGTCGCCAGCTCGACTTATTTATAAAATTAAGCAAAAAGGATTGCTAAAGCCTGTTTGTCAAAGACTCTGCTGATATAAGGCTTCAAACGATGACCGTTTACTTTGAATTTGTCTCCTCTATCTGTATGTTGTATTTCAATGGCACCATAGGGGTCACTTCCCGGTCCTTACCAACGTGACTCAAATTTTTCCAAGAATAATCTCAACCGGCTATTATACAAAATAACTTGGTCTCCAATTATAAACTCCTTAAGGCGAATGAAGTTATCATGCCATTTTTTTGTCTTTTCTTCGTGCAATTTAGCATCTTCATATGCTTCAAGTCTGAACTCCAATTCATCAAGCTGCAATAGACGATTTTTACCTGCATCTGGCAAATTTAGATTTAACAACTTTATTGCCCAATATGCTTTATGTTCTAGTTCCACAGGTAAATGACAAGTTTTTCCAAAAACTAGTCTATAAGGAGATGTACCTATGGGAGTTTTGAAAGCAGCTATGTGTGCCCATAAAGTATCATCTAACTTTAAAGACCAATCTTTTCGAGAAGAACCAACAGTTTTTTTTAAAATTCTTTTTAATTCTCTATTGGATATTTCAACTTGCTCGCTTGTTTGAGCATGATATTGAGTTCCTGTTTTATGAGTTACTCCATATCTTGACAACAAACTAGCAAATTGTTTATTTGCAAAATGAGTTCCCTGTTCACTTATGATAACTCGTGGAGTTCCAAATCTTGAAAATATATTTTTCTTGAGAAAAGCACAAACAACATGAGCATCATTTTTTCTAGTAGCCATTTCTTCTACCCATTTTGAAACATAGTCAACAGCAACTAAAATATATTCACATCCATTTGAAGGAGGAAAAGGACCCATAAAATCAATGCCCAAACATCAAAGAATTCACAACAAGGATAGAGTTAAGAGGCATCTCATCCTTTTTTGAAATGTTACCACTTCTTTAGCATTTGTCGCAATTGGCGACATAATTCCTCGCATCTCTAAATAAAGCGGGCCAGAAAAAACCAGCTTCAAGCACTTTTGCTGCTGTTCGTCTTCCTCCATAATGTCCTCCTACAGCTCCATCATGACAGTGGCTTAGGATATTGTTCATCTCTGTTTCTGGTACATATCTCCTAATCATTTCATCTGCACAAAATTTAAACAAGGATCTTCCGAAAAATAATATCTTATTTCTTTTTTGAGTTTTTTCCATTGTTCGTAAGACAATCTTTTGGGATCCATCCTCCAACTAAGTAGTTGGCAATGTCAGCAAACCAAGGTCTCTGATTTGTAACCGTTGCGATTGTATAGACATGCTCATCAGAAAATTCCTCCTTGATATCTGTTGTCTCCGTTGGAGGATTTTCCAAACGTGATAAATGGTCAGCTACTTGATTTTTTAAACCTCTCCTATCTTTTATTTCAAGATTAAATTCTTGCAAAAGAAGTATCCATCTTAGCAATCTGGGTCTAGCATCTTTCTTTGCTAAGAGGTACTTTAAAGCAGCATGATCAGTGAATAATGTAACATTTGTTCCTGTCAAATAGGAAAGAAATTTGTCAAATGCAAATACTATTGCAAGTAGCTCTTTCTCAGTTGTGGCATAATTCTTTTGAGCTTCATTGAGGGTTCTACTGGCATAGTAAATAGGCCTGAAAATCTTGTCTCTCTTTTGTCCCAATATGGCTCCAACTGCTATATCACTTGCATCATACATTATTTCAAATGGTTCGCTCCAATCAGGAGAAACAATAATTGGAGCATTAGTCAAATGTTCCTTGAGAATCTCAAATGCTTTCCTGCAATTATCTAAAAATTCAAACTTTATATCTTTCATCAGTAGGTTAGTCAGAGGTTTTGAAATTTTTGAAAAATCTTTTGTAAACCTTCTATAAAAACCTGCATGTCCTAAGAAGCTTTGAATACCTTCAACAGTGGTAGGAGGGGGTAATCCTGCTATAAGATCAATTTTAGCCTTATCAATTTCTATTCCTTTAGCAGAAATTTATGTCCTAAAATAATTTTCCCTGTTACCATGAAGTGATATTTTTCCACTTAAGAACTAAATTTGTCTCTTCACATCTTTTAAGCACCAAAATTAAATGATAGAGACAATATCAAATGGCTTACCAAAAAATATGAAATCATCCATGAAAATTTTAAGAAACTTTTCAGTCATGTCTGAGAAAATTGCCGATATGCAACGCTGAAATGTAGCAGGGGCGTTACATAGTCCAAATGGCATTCTTCGGTAAGCATACGTACCTTGGGGGCATGTGAATGTGGTTTCTCCTGATCTTCTGGAGCAATTAGTATATGATTATATCCAAAGTATCCGTCAAGAAAAATAGTAAAAACCATGGCCTCCAACTCTTTCAAGTATTTGGTCAATGAAAGGTAAAGAAAAATGATCTTTCCTTGTGGCATCATTAAGTCGTCTGTAATCAATACAGACTCTCCAACATGTGACTGTTCTGGTAGGTATAAGTTCATTATTTTTATTTTTTATTATGGTCAAACCTCCTTTCTTTGGCACTACCTGCACAGGACTTACCCAAGAGCTGTTAAATATCGGATAAATGATATCTGCCGCTAAAAGTTTCACTACTTCTTTCTTGACGACTTCTTGCATTGTTGGGTTCAATCTCCTCTGGGGTTGGACTATTGACTTGTAATTATCCTCCATAAGGATTATATGCGTGCAAACAGCTGGACTGATTTCTTTGATGTCAACTATAGTCCATCCTAAGGCTCTTTTGTGTTCTCTTAACACCTCCATTAGTTTTATCTCTTATTCTGCAGTCAAAGAAGATGAAATAATTACTGAAAATAATTCAGGTTCAAGAAAAATATATTTCAAATGAGAAGGAAGATTTTTGAGTTCTATTTTTGGTTGAACTTCTTCTAGTGAGACTTTCTCATTTTCAGAATCTTTTTTTAGTATTTTAGCTTCTTTTCTGATTGTGATGTCATCATCCGTTGTGGTACCTGACTTTGTCAAACATCTTTCCAATGAATCAGTAATCAATTGATCATCTTTATATTCATCTGCTAGGTCTTTCAACAAATCAACTTGAAAACAAGATGATGATGACTCATTCTCAGGATATTTCATTATTTTATGCATATCAAAAATTGCTCTTTCCTCATCAACTCGCAAAATTAATTGTCTTTGATGGACATCAATTATTGCTCTTCTTGTTGCAAGAAATGGTTTGCCTAATATAAATGATACCTCAGTATTTTCTTCCATTTCAAGTACTATAAAATCTACTGGGAATATAGATTTATCAACTCTAACGAGGACATTTTCAAGTATTCCTTTCGGTTTTTTAGTACTTTGATCAGCCAATTGTAGAGACACACCAGTGTCCTTCATTTCACCAATTTTAATTTCCTGAAAATTGAAAAGGCATTAGATTTATTGAAGCACCTGAATCACATAATGATTTTAAAAGTGAGCACCTCCCAAAGTACAAGAAATTGTAAAACTGCCTAGATCACCAAGTTTCTGTGGAAGCTTATTTTGTAGTATAGCACTATATTTTTCAGTAAGCTTAACTACTGAAACTTCTTCCAATTTTCTTTTACTTGACAAAATTTCTTTAAGAAATTTAGTATATGTCGGCATTTTCTTCAAAGGATCTGTAAAAGGTATGTTAATGTAAAGTTGTTTTAAAAATTTTAAAAACTTTGAGAACTGTTTTAAGCTTTTCTCTTTTTAGCTTTTGGGGAAAGGGGAGGGATACAGAGAAAGGATTTGTCATCAATTCATTTACTTGTACCTTTTTTCCTTTATTTTTTTATCCTTTTAGAAGTTCAGAGTCTCTTTTATTCTCACATTCATTTACTTGTTCCACTTCTTGTGGCTTTCCTTGTCTATCTGCATATGGATCATCAAGAGTTTTACCCGACCGCAAAGAGATGGCTTTGAGGTGTTCCTTTGGATTTTTCTCGGTGTTACTTGGTAGAGCACCTTTTATTTACCCGGACATGAGAATTGCTAATTGGCTCATCTGAATTTCCAAATTCTTGATGGCTGAATTTTGACTTTCAACTTTTTCGTATGTAGCTTTAATGAATTTGTACATCATGTCTTCAAGACTTTGTTGGTAAGCTCTTTGGGGATGTTGTTGATATTGTTGAAAATCTTGTTGCCCTCTATTTTGATTTTGAAAACCAGGTGGTCCATGCACCTGCTGCTTTTGATTAAAAAATCTTTGAGGATTTTCAGCACCGTTTGGATTATTCCATTGAAATCCCCGGTGTTTTTGTGCCATGGGACTACCAAATGGGTAACTGGTTCTATAACCAATAGCATTTGCTTGTTCTTCATTTTGCATTGAAGTTTGACACTCATGATTGGGATGATTACCTCCACAAACGTCACAGTTCTCATGTTGAGATGATGATTGAGTATTTACCTAAAAAGCCTCAACTTTTTGTGTCAGAATTGCAATTTGTTGTGCTAATGAATTTTAAGCTTCAACTTGATTGACTCGTGTTGCTTTCTTAACAACCATTCTGTCTGAGAGCCATTGAACAACATTTTCTGAAATTTCATCGAGCAATTGCATGGCTTCTGTAGTGGTTTTGCTCATTATGGATCCTCCTGATGCTGCATCAATTACATTTCTAGCAGAGGGATTAAAATCATGATAAAAAAATATATAAGATATCAGGATCTTGGATACCATGGTGTGGCCATTTTCTTAACATTGCTTTTTATCGTTCCCATGCTTGGTATACAGATTGGGAATGCATCTGCATAAAATTATTGATTTCTTGCTTCATTTTAAATATTTTTGCTGGTGAAAAATATTTATCAAGAAATTTCTGAGTCATTTGGTCCCATATAGTGATTGAACCTCTTGGCAGATTTCACAACCATATTTTTACTTCACCTTTTAATGAAAAAGGAAAAAGCCGCAATCTGATAGCGTCTGTAGTGACTTCATTATACCTGCAAGTTTCAACTAATTTAAGAAAATCAATTAGATGGGTGTGAGGATCTTCACTCGCATCATCAGTAAACTGACATGATTTTGAATGGCTTGAATCAAGCCTGTACGAATTTCAAAGTTGTTCGCTGCAATTGGTGGTCTCCTCACACTTGATTCTCCTTCAAAATGATCCGGCTTTGCATAATCTCTGAGTATTCTGTCACATCGTGGAGCCACCTCATCGAACTGTTTTTTCACTTGATGTGGTGGAAGTTGGTTATTGTTAAGCTCTTCATTCTCCATTTCTTCACAAACTATACTTTGAGGAGATGATATTTGTCCTTTCCTGTGCAAAAGAAGAGATTTTTCAATTTCTGGGTTGTAACTCGCCAACTCGTTTGTAGAAGAGCGAGTCATAAACTACCTGAAATCCTTAAAGCAAAGATTTTTTTTTTTGAAAGAAAATCAAACTTAGTTCCTAAGATAGTACTAGTGACAATAAAAGAAAAAAAATTGTATATATAAAAATCAAAATAGTAGTAATAATTAGTAGAACTAGTGATAAGAAATAAGTTTTTTTCTTTTTAATTTATGGAAAGAGCTAGCTGATCTTAAAAATAATAGTATGATATTGTAGAGTAAAATAAAAATTAAAAAGATGGAAGAAAGAAAACAATAGTGAATAGTAATATTGTTAATAAGAGAAAACTAGGGAGAAAATACGTAACTAGTATTAATAGTTACAGTAGTAACCAAAAAAAAAAAGATAACAACAATAACTATTATAATAATAGTAAGTTCTCAAATTAGTAACAAAACAACTAATCTGAAGTAGATGTTGCAATCCCCCGCAACGGCGCCAAAAATCTGACGAGTATCTGGCGTGTATAAAATTTAAATACGTTCTCTATCAAATTATAGTATAGAAAGATGTTGAACCCACAGAGTTTGGTTTATCTATTCTACAGACGTTTCTTGTTTTAATCACTATTTGAGAAAACCAGGAAGAATTGAGTTGTGAATTAACTAACTAAAAATGCACGAATAGAGCAAGAGAAAATATTTTATTTTTCACAAATATAATAAAAAAGTGATCATAAGTTCACTTAATATTTCTATTATATAATAGATAAAACTATCCTTCAATTTCTATTTCTCACAAATTTATAAATACCTCTCACGATTATATTTATATATTATTATTTAAGTTGAACAATTAAGTGCAATCCCCTCGATTATTAATCGTCAAAATATTAATATTACAGAGCCAAAAATATATGCTTAAACTAAAACTTGCTCTTTTCAGTAAGTCCTTTTCGGTTACCCTACTTGTTATAATTGATTACTACAATATTCGCCTCTTTCGATTACAAATAAGTGTAGAATCAATTTTAACTTATAAGAGTTAGATGTCACTAAATAAAAGTTAACATCTATCAATACCAAAATTAACTGTATTACTCTTCCGCCTCTTTCGATTATAGAATTAGTAAGAAATAATATGTAGTACAAAGTAGATAGATGTTAACAAAATTAAATAACACCTAACTATAAAGCAGATAAAATTTAAAAAGAAAAAACTTCAGCTCAAACATGTGAAATTAAGGGATAATATGTACTATTATAGAGAAATATTAAGATCTGTCACTCTCCCAACACAAGAAAAGTTACTCCATAATAAAGTTAGTACTAACAACGGAAATGTTCTTGCCCATTAAATAAGAAAATAGAAAGAAATATTCAAGAGAATAATTTTCCCTATTTAATTAAAAGTAGGTGCTAGAGTAATTTCCAACATTATAATTTATTCGGAACTAGAAATGAAGACACAATAGCTAAAAGACGAAAAGAAAGTACTGAAAGAAGCAAGGAAAAGAAGAAGCTCTTCTCTCAATTTTCTGTATGTAATAAGAAGCTCAATGTAGCGCTATTTATAGATGGAAAAGTATATTATGTACATTGATTTCTCACATATATATATTTTCAAATTGGCAACTTGCATGTGCTTGTAGTTGTAAAGTTTGCTGAAATTTAATCCTCCAAATCGGCAAGTGGGCCATTAGCTTGGATTTTTTCATGTGCACAAATACTTTCATCATTTGTAAAGTTGCATACACCACTTTACTTTTAATTTTTCAGCATTATAGTTCTTCTTTGCAAATTTGAAAAGTGAACTTTTTCTTCTCATTGTTCCTTTTTCTTATTACTTTAATTATTTCCTGCAAAGAAAGAAAAAATATTAGTACTAAAGATTATATTACAGCTCAACTTATGCATGATATTTTTCTCTTATCAATTTGGAAAACGGGATTTTTATTCATCAATCTGCCTACACAGAAAAGGTATTGAAATGCTTTTACATGGATGGAGCACATCCATTAAGTACTCTGATGGTTGTTTGATCACTTGATGTGAATAAGGATCCGTTCAGACCTCAAGAAAATAATGAAGAGCTACTTGATCCTGAAGTACCATATCTTAGTGCAATTGGTGCACTAATGTATCTTGCTAATACTACAAGGCCTGACATAACTTTTTCAGTTAATGTTTTAGCAGGATATAGCTCTGCTCCTACAAGGAGACATTGAAATGGAATCAAACACATATTGCGGTATCTAAAAGGGACTACCGATATGGGCTTATTTTATGGCAGTAATTGTAGTCCCGATCTTGTTGGCTATGCTGATGCTGGATATTTATCTGACTCACACAAGGCTCAATCTCAAATATGCTATATGTTTGCATGTGGAGGCACTGTCATATCTTGGCAATCGACTAAGCAATCAATCGTGGCTACTTCGTCTAATCATGCTGAGATAATTGTTATTCATGAAGCAAGTCGAGAATGTATGTGGTTGAGGTCTATAATACATCTTATTAGAGACAAATGTGGTTTGAAGTGTGACAAACTACCCACGGTTTTGTATGAAGGCAATGCAGCATGCATAGCCCAATTGAAGGGAGGATTTATAAAAGGAGATATGACAAAGCACATTTCACCAAAGTTATTTTTCACACGTGATATTCAAAAGAATGGTGATATCAATGTGCAACAAATTCGTTGAAAGTGATAAAATGGCTGATTTGTTCACCAAATCTCTACCGACATCAACCTTCAAGAAATTAGTGTACAAGATTGGGATGCGAAAGATCAAGGATGTGAATTGATGCTCTCATCAAGGGGAGTTAATACGTGTTGTCCTCTTTTTCCCTTACAAGGTTTTGTCCCGTTGGGTTTTCCTTGCAAGGTTTTTAACGAGGCAACCAAAAGGTGTATTTCTAAATATATGTACTCTTTTTCCTACACTAGAATTTTTTTCCCACTGGGTTTTATTTTAGTTAAGGTTTTAACGAGGCACATTATCTGTTGAATAAACATTCTAAGGGGAGTGTTATAAATTGTATTTTATTTATGGTGAATGTCTATATTTTAGAGAAATTTTAGAATTTGTTACTTTGTGGTTAAGTCACTCTTTCCCTATAAATAAAGGGATTCTATTCCATTGTAATACATCCCAAAAACAATAAAAATTCTTTCTCTCTTTTTCTCAATATTCTTCTTTATTATTTCAGTAACACTTCGTTCTTTATTTCTGACTTTTTTTATCTTTTGTGGAATCACTAAGCTAAAGTAAAAGAACTCTAAATGATAAATCAATAATTTCCATTGTTCTTGTTCACAAAATTGTTTTTTTCACTGTCCATATTACTTTTATGGAAACATTTCTCTGACATTAGTTTTGGTATTCTGAAAATAGTTATTCAACAAAAATAAGTTTATTACACGTTTAAACATTTTCTATTTTTTTGTATATGGGGTCGAATACAATCGAACATATAAAATACATCGGTCTTGGGTTGCGATCATTGATGTAACTTGAGGTCGATCTCTTGCAGATCGAGACCAGCACTTCGAGAAGGTAAATTCGAGGTCAGATATCGTCTGGTTAAAGTTCGAGACCAAAGCACTCGAGATAAGGTAGTCGAGACTAGTCTGGGTAAAACATCATATGGTAAAAATATCATATTCGCATAACGGAAAGGCCAAAAATCTCGTGGTGTGTAATTATCTCGGCGAGAATTACGGCCCAAATCAGCAAAGACGTTGAACCCAATAATTTTAGGGATCTTCTACCCTGTGATTAGATTTTTTACCTTATATAGAATTCTTCTCTCCCCCTATATAAAGAATTCAACTCTATTGTATACAACACAACATACTATCAACAGAACACTTATCATTTTTTGGCTATCTTCTTCATAAATTAACTACTTCATCATTGTTCGTTCTGTCACAGCAAAATTACTCAACCTCAGTGGTTTGTTTATTCTTTCATTTACTTAAATCAGCCTTTATTTATCGCTTATCCTTTAAATTGTATCAGGCCGAGTCACGTATCCTTAGTACCACGTACAAATTCAATTGTTACTCGTATTTTAGGATAAACATCTTGCTTTATTCTTACTCAAGTTGATTTCAATTAACTTACGAACAAATCATTTATATTCAACAAAAGAAAATCATCATTTCTCAAACTCTTGATTGACTATTTTTGTATATCCACCATCTCCACACTGTCCAAACGATGTCTGAATCCACATATTTGTTATGGCCCCAAGCATAAGTAGTGACAGATTAGACAACTCATTAAATTAATTCCAAAAATAATCAATCCCTACCACATCGGAGTGTAACTATAGTAAGCTGTATTTGATTCATAATTTATGAGGTTGGATCTCTGTCACGTTTCTTTCCTTTTCATTATAAAATCATACTTGGCGCAGAGTCTCATGATTCCAAAGTGTTTGTCCCTTAAATTATGTTTGGTCCACTACCAATCTCTCCCTTGGATTCGACGTACCCTAAATTAAGAAAGTTTCCTCAAGTTTGGTCCACCCGCCCTGCCAAATGCCAATCACACTCCCTTGAACTCAGAGTTTTTATTCTAACGTTTGTTTGTGTTCGGGCCAGTTTAGACAAAGCTCAATTATCTTTTTAAATACGGTTCATTTAGTATTTTTATTTTATTATGTACGGTCAATTTTGTATTTTAAAAGGTGTTTTATGTCGAATCTAGAAGTGAGGTGTACCAATAAAAAAAAAAAATACTCATGAGGCATATTGGTGGGCGAAAGTATCGTGCATAGTAAATAAAAGTATAAGCTTTTAGATGAGATGGTTACATTCTAAGCTTTTAGATGATATGATCACACACTCCAACATGATATCAGAGCAAACAGAGTTCTTGGGTTCGAGTCTCACCGCCACTCAATATTCAAAAGAATTTTTACGTGCTTGGCTCATAAAAAAGAATCAAACCCCGCACGTGAAGGAGCGTGTTGAAAACATAATTAAGTAATAAAAATGTGCTCTCTCTAACAACTTACACTTTTAAATGAGGAAGTTACACACTTCAACAAGACGTTCATTTGAGGCTTGCCTTGAGAAATTTGAGTCCAAATTGATTAATAAATTAATATTTAAATACTTAATTATTCAAAGTTAACTCTATGTAAATTCAAACTACAAAATCTCTAAAGTCAAAGGCCTTTTCTTATTATGTATTCTAAATTTATAATCTTTTCTCTTCGTCGTTTATTGAGTAATAAATACTCTTTAGATCCAAGTGCAAATAACAAAGTAAAGAATTTTATGCTCCAATTTTTATTTTGCTTATACGCTTGCATCTTTTTTCTGTATGCTTCATTTTGTACAGGATTATTGTTTGCATTCTTTAATTTATTCTTTTTAAGTTATTTTTTTTGTTTTAAAATTTTTTTTGGTATCGCTCTATTTTTAATATTATATTTGAAGCTCTATCCAATAATAATTGGTATTATAGTGAGTATCTGTGACTTATTATCTAATTTTAGGTTTTCAAACAATAGCTTTATATTAATGTCATTTTTGTCTTTTGAATTATTAGAAACTGGAGTATCATTTTTACAACTCTAAGTATATTCCATCATAGTCAAGTTATACGAGTAATATGTCTGTTATGTGTTTTACTTTTTGAAGTAAGAAAAAAATATTCTTTTGTGAAGTTTATGCACATGCTAGCTTGTTTCTTTTGTATACCTCGTTTTATATTAAATAAAATGTCCCGCCACACGATCACGCCTTTAAAACCCTAATGTTATATTTCCACCAATATGGGTATCAAAAATGTGTCTATCAAATTTGGACAAATCGGACCTAGTGGCTTTTCTCTGTTATTGATTTGCTATGAGCAAGGGCAGATTTACGGGCTCGGAAGGGTGTTTATCCGAACCCCTTTATTCAAAAATTAAATTGTACATATAAGGCAAAATCGTTTTGTACCTCTATATTTTATATTTTGAATCGTTTAATATAGTCAAAAAGCATAACTTACTAGTTAAGGGGTTTCAAAATCTTTGTAAAGTCGTTGATTCAATTTCCACTAACTATAATCTCTTTTAATTTTTTAATCTTTTTTTTTTTTGAACCCCTTGTGAAAATTCTACCTCCGCCCACTGTGACCGTAGGCTACTTGCTTGATTTGGATATAGCTTTGGTCTGCATTTATTCAAAGCACACATTGCAAGAAAGACCTTTTTACGTTGTGTTGCCTCAGTTAAGACTCAGATTTGTAAGCATCTGAGTAGGCAACACGCATGCATTGTGATGTCTAGGTTTGGAGCTTGCTGACTCTGACTTTTCTCCAACATATCTACAGCTTCCATTTATTTTCTTTTTCTCTTGGATCAAGTTCTATGTTTTGAGACCCCATTGCAATTTTTTCAAAGTTTTCTTCTAGAATATTGCATTTAATAGCCAATAAAGTTTTTCTCTGAACTTTCCTACCGATTGATAAGTGAATGACATTGCATGTGAATGTCTTTTTAACTTGATTTCTCTCAATCAGGGGGCCAATATGCAATTTAAACTAGGATGGTACCCACTTTAATTTTATTTTTTGTCATTTTTTCACTTATACGATTCAGTTCAACTAACTTTTCATAGTTTAATTAATGATTACTAACTAAACTATTTCTTAATCTTCCAAATAGGCTCTTAAGGTTCTTCCACACTCCTTAAGATTTTTTTTTTGCTGTCTTAATCATATAAATATTTGTGTAGACTACTCTTTATCTATTTCTTAAATGTTTTACTTAATCAATACCTTACTAATTGAGTAATAAAGATATACATGTTTGAAGAAAAAGTAATAAATTACTTCTTATTTTTAAAATATAAAATGTTTTAAAATAAATTTAATTTACCATGCTTAGAACCAAATAGAGTAAATTTAGTACTCCCTTCATTTTAATTTAATGAAGGAGTTTGGCTGAACACGCAATTTAAACAGTAAAGAAAGGTATTTAATTTGAACTTGTAACATGAAATCATGAGATTTTGTGACTATATAAACTTATATTCAAAGTAAAAGGAAAAATTTAAAATTAAATTATTTTAAAACAATAAATATAATTCTTCTCAATCGAATTCGTAAGAAAAATACCAATGAAACAAAGAAAATAATATTTAGTTCAATATTAAA
The DNA here is from genome assembly GCA_002018475.1 of Nicotiana obtusifolia. Taxonomy (NCBI): domain Eukaryota; kingdom Viridiplantae; phylum Streptophyta; class Magnoliopsida; order Solanales; family Solanaceae; genus Nicotiana; species Nicotiana obtusifolia. The sequence continues at coordinate 127,991 of MCJB01052552.1, read as the reverse complement.
TAAGTAACCTTTAATTTATGAGTTTGAGAGTGAAAGCAAGGAGTCGTTTCGTTTGAAGGATAAGTAATTATTATACCGGGATTAAATTTAAAATTAACTTATACCACATTTTATAGTATTTTTAATTAGGAGATTAGCAATTTCCCTTCTCAAAAAAAATCCAACTCATTTAAGAAAGTCAATGTTAAAATTAAAAATAAAATTTTATCATTTTATTTAGTTTAAGCGAAACACATATTTTATTAATTCTTCGTATTTTACTTTTAATCGAATAAACCAAGCATTTATTAATAGAAATATATTTTTACTAAATAATTTATTATAATATTATAATTCCATCATTATTAATCTCAAATTAACTTCTTTACCAATCAAACGAGCTCAAAGTGTATCGGGGTCAATGTGACTTTCGGCGCAAAATCACCAAAAAAAGATGGGTCGTCTGTTTCCAAAACAACCAAACTTCGTAGGATCTTTCACAGACCCCACCTGTACTTGTATACCAAATCTCACTCCCATTCTTAGCCCTTTGTTTTTATTCCCCCTGAATTTTCTTAACCTTCTGTTACTCTCGTTTGACCAGAGGTTACCATATAGGACTAATTGACAGCTCGGATGGGACCCACATCAAACACCTGCAATCAAAATATCAAATTTACGTCAAAGGTTCATGTACTACCAGTGCGGAAGCAGGATTACCGCAAAAGGACTTTAAAAAAAGGAAAAGTTAAAAGGGTCATAGTTAGTGAGAATAAAACTAATGATCTTAAGTTTTGAGTTCACTTGACTATTAAATAAATAAATAAATATATATATATATATATATATATAAAATAGATTTTGCCTTATATAGACAGTTTAATTTTTTGGCGAAGGAGGTTCAGGTAAACACCTGTATACGGTTGAAATTGGGCTCGATTGTATATGGTCAAGATCGGGCTCAAATGTTGCACGACAGATCGGGCTCGGAACGTGAATGATTGAAGATCGATCACGAGTTTCATCGAGTTAGAACACGAGGTCAGAATGTCCATCCTCAAAGAACAACGAGCTCGTTGTTCGAAACCGATAATGACCCCGAACATGCTCGAGGAGGGACCCTCGAACTTAAATAATGTAAAGCCAGAATATCCGTAGTGGGACGAGCATCACGGCGGGAATCTCGGCACAAATCAATGGAACCGTTTAATTAGCAAATCATGAGATTTTTTATCTTATATAGAGTTGTATCTAAAGTAGAATTCTTCTACTATATAAAGAGGGGTCTAATTATTTGTAAGGACAATGGGAATCTCATCAAAAAATATAGTTATAGATTGATCTCTTGAATCATTATCTCTTTATCTTTTTCCAATTTCAATTATAAGCGATCCCAGCCCAAGAAGGACCAACCAACGCGGTCATCATTGTTTAGCTTGGATGGTTTGCCTTCCTGCATTTATTACTTAATTTTAATTTCGATTTGATTATTCAATCTTTTGTATCAAATTAAATCACGTATTCTTAAGACCACGTATAAATTCAATTATTATCTAATTTTTATGATGAACAACACCCTTCCACCCCCCTAAATCTGCCCTTGTAGAGTACTATTATTGATTAATAATCCAACTTGAACAAACGGTGGGATATCTCATGGGATTAGTTGTCCCATCTTTCCGATATTAGTTGATACCCCAAACTAACATGGGATAAAATTAATACCAAACTTTGTTATGAGATTATTATCCTTATCTCATATACCAAATGACCCTCAAGGTGTTGTTAATTGTCGCTGTTATGTTCCCACATATTCTTAAGGTATTTGCGCCAAATTTTATTTTGCAATTTGAGTACTAAAAAATATTTTCTTTATAGAATGTCCATTTGCAATATTAATATATAAGGAATAGAGAAGTTCAATTGTACAACAATAGTATAAAGTCGATGATATTTGAAATCATATATTGCAGTTTAACTTATGATCTTTTAGTAAGTGAAATGTGCCAATTAAATAGTATATGCTAGTAAGACCAACAGTCAAGTGCCATTAAAATGTAACTTGAGATAGACAAAAGATAAGTAGATTATATCATGACAGATCGGTAAGCATGAGCAAGAGTATAAAAAATGACTCTGGAACCAATGTGAATACTACTCCGATCATAGTAGTTTGTTTTAGAAGACAAGTCGACAAGATTTAATTGTTTCGGCATTATCAATGTACATTAAGAGTGTGTTAAGTACGACGGAAAATTTATTTCGTGAATTTTTTTTTTTTAAAAAGTATTTTTTTGAAAAATAAATAGTAATTTTATTTATTTTTTGTTGTTTCGCAAATAAATTAAGGAAAATAACTTCTCAAGAATATTCATATATTATAATTTAGGTACAATAAACATGAAGCCATAAACTTTCGAACCAACAACCTTCCGAACCCACAAATTTCATAAACTTTTGAACCACTAAACTTTCGAACCCGTAAACTCTATAATTTTTAAAATCGCAAAAATTCTAAACACATAAACCTCCGAACACGTAACGTTGGAACTCGTAAAATTATGAACCTGTAAACTGAAAAATAAAAAAATTAGAACTAAAAATATAATTCTTTTTTTTGCGGGGGTGGGGGGG